>JANHGC010015936.1:0-11360 GCA_027560395.1 Boaedon fuliginosus | reverse complement strand
TATAAATCTAAATAAATCTAAATAAATAAATAAATAAATAAATAAATAAATAAATAAATAAATAAATAAATAAATAAGGGTCCTTTTTGTAGACTCGCTATTCAATATCATCTTTACAGAAATTCTTCATTCTAAGGTGACTTAGCTAGGCCTGTCCACACTTGTAGGTAGATTATAAGTTTTTTGACAGATAGAAAACAGGTGAATCTAGGTAAAATCCCACTGAATACCCGTTCAATTGGCATAGTTGACCCCCAGGGTTGTGTGCTCTCTCCATTACTCTTTTCTCTATATATCAATGACTGCATCTCTAAGGATCCCTCTGTTAAAGTACTGAACTTTATGGATGATACAATAGTCATTGATTTCAGTTAAGATGGTCATGAGTCTGCATATATTGACGGGAGGTTGAATAACTGGCATACTAAAACTGTAGAGAGAAAATTGGATTTTAGGAGGAGCCCTATTCTACCACCTCTTTCTATATTAATATCAACAGTAGAGACCTTCAAATATCTTGGTTCTATAATCTCCCAGGATTGGAAATGAACACCCAACATTAGAGCCCCATTAAAAAGACACAACAAAGAATGTTCTGGCATCAACTCAAGAAAGTTCAGATTACCCCACAAGCTGTTGATAAGAGTCAAAGGAAATATTGAGTCTGTCATTTGCACCTCTATAACTGGCTTGGTACAACAACCAAACAGGACAGGTACAGACTATTCATTGCAGAAAAAACAATTGTAACCAACCTGTCTTTGATTGAGGACCTGTATATTGCATGGGTCAGAAAGAAGGCTGAAAAAATTATCTACACACCTCTCACATCTTGGACATAAATGGTTTCAACTTCTCCCCTCAGGATGCCACTATACGGCATTGCATGCCAACAAGGCACAGAGATAGTTTTCCCCCTCTATAATGACCCAGGACAAGGCACAAGGGTCATGCAGCCAGCTGAGAGTTCAAACTCTCCTTTAATGCTCCAAATTTCCCCCCAAATGCTCCCACGTTCTTGGCAAATTCCAGTCCAAAGTGTGTGTGTGTGTGTGTGCACGCGCGTGCACACACACATGACAGCCATGAAATAAGGAACGAACAATGAATCCACAAAGTCAAGAACGCGGCACTGAGTCCATGAAGTCAGGAAGAAGCAAGCAGGCCTGCAAACTCCAAATGTCTGTAGCAGCACACCAAACTACAAATTCAGCATTTGTTCCTGACAAATGCCCCTCCCCACAGTGTCTCCTTAAATCTCAGTCCCCAGGTGTGCCTTGTGAAGAGGGTCAGGGTGCTCTCTTGAGTCATTATGTTGGCCTGTGCTGTTCCTGCCTTCTCTCCACTCTCCATGCTCAGGGATCAGGAGGGGGTGGTCCTTGCGGTCCTCCCTTCGTTTCTATTTGTATTCTATTTCTATTATTTCTATCTTTAGTATTATTTCCAGCAACTGAAGGGGGAGTGAAAATGTCAAGATAGTGGCGACAGCCATGCAAATGAAACTCCATCTCTTTTCTATGTCTATGTAACAAGGTAAAAAGGATGTCTTCAAGCACATGGTTGGGGATCAGTGTCAATTTTTTTTACCTATTTCTGTGGATGCCCCTGCCAGCAATTCTACTTTTGGTCAAATAAAGATCAACGTTAAGTCAATAAATCAGGATTCAGCAGCAGTGTTTGCAATATCTCTTGTTCTGCATTTGCAGATGCCACTATCAAAATAGTTTAAAAAATAACAATACAGAATTGTGTCAGGCATAATTTAGGATTTAAATGCCCTCCTTTAATTTAAATTTCCCTCCTTTCTGCCACATTTCATGTGTGGGATAGATATCCCCCTCCCCCCACCAGACTATTATCCAAATTTTTAAAATAATTGCCATTCTCACTGTCTTTTGAGGGGGGGAAATCTGAATTGTACAGAAATTTCTTATGCACATGAGTAATAGTGCAAAGGAAGGTTGTAACCAGGCCCAGGAAATGCTAAATATAGTGGGGTGTTTTTCCCTTAATAAGCTCTAGCTAGGCAAGCCAAGGGACTGATTTAGAAGACAATGTGCTAAATCAAAGCTGGCTCTTCCCTTTTACCAGTTAAAGAAGTTAACTCCAAATCAATACTTTCCTTCCAATAGACGCGAAGATGAAAGTTAAACTGCTCCTAAGTCTAAGAAAAGAAATCAGATCCTTTTAAATGGGGAATATCTTCTCATTGGGGGGATTTTTTTTTCCTGAATACCTCTGGGGCAGTATTTTTCAAACTTGGCAAGCTGTGTGACCTTCATTTCCACAAATACCCCAACCAGCACACTTTGAAGCCTGCCCATCCTAAGGTTGCTACGTTTGAAAACCCCTGCCCTATAGCCTCCTTGTGGCTGCTGCATCACAGCTATCAAGTATCTAAAATACTTTTCAGGAATAAAAATTCGTATCCATACCCTGTAGGCTCCAAGTTGTTTTTGTAATTCTGCCTGATGATCGTCTTCTGCCTCTTTGCCTTGATGTTTCTCCAACAGAGGCAAGAACTGCCGGAGGGCAGAGGTACAGTATCTGTTCCAACGTGTCAAGTGGTTTGGCCGCCATTCCATTATTTTTTCTTTTAATATCTTCTCAAGCCTGCATTTATAATTTTTTTGAAAATGTTAAATCTGCATTTGAAATTTTGTGGGTTTTCTGCAACTGTTTTTGATGCAGAACATCAAGAATGAGCTAGCAAGAATCATTTTCAATTGGAATGGCATATTTGCCTTAGTAAACAAACAGCTAAATAAACTACATTAGAAATGTGATTTGTGGCTTCTCTATATAAAGTATGTTTGCACTTATGAAAAGGTACTGAAAATGCTACAGTTTGGATTCCTACCACTTTTGAAATGTAACATAAAATCCCACATTTTAGTAGTAACATTTGAAGTCAATTTTCATAATGGAAAAAAATGAGGTAGCAACCCCAGGGTTTGTCACTTCAGCTAGGGAACTAGATGAGAATTCAATATCTGTCTTCTGAAGTACTTTCCAACTTTTCATTTGTGTCAACATTATAAACGTATTCTTTAAATTTTGGAAAAAGATGAAGGTTGCATGACACGAAATCTGCAGGGTACATAGGATAAGACAATGAAATCTAACCACACAATTGTGTCTTGAGTAGCTTGCGATGTATGAAACATACATACCCTATTGCTATCTATGTTGTAAACCACCCAGAGTCCTTCGGGAATTGAGAGGTATAAAAATGTAATAAATAAATAAATAAATAAATAAAATAAACATGTCATCTTGCAGCAAATTCTCCTCTGTTTCAAATTAACTTGAGACATTGTTTTAAGTGTTGCAATGTAGTTATCAGACTTGCTCTTAGACTTTTATGAAAAAAAAATCCTCAACTCTGGTTGAAGTGATAGGTTCTTTTACTAAAGTTAACCAGTTGCAGCTAAAGCAAAGCTAGATCTGAGTATTCTCAAGCAAAGGTTACACTTTTCCCCTTTCCCTGGCTCGTCCCCCTTGACCAGTTTGCTAGTGTCCACTAGTATTCCTTTTGGATGTTTTGGGAAATGCTTTGATGCTTGGCGCCACTTGATGTAGTTTTGCATATTATTCCCAGACCAGGTATCTTTAACAGCTGACTTATTCCAATTTGACACCTCTGGTTCTTGTCAGTTTGTCTCCCCTTCCCTTTTGTCTTCCCTTTCCCATGCCCAAGCATTACTTTCCCAAATTCCTCTCCTCCCCTTGTGATTTATGGCAGGATGCCAGTAAAGCGAAGAAGCTGAAAATGGCAGACCTAACATTCGGGGACTTCCGGAGGCTTTAGGTGCGGATCTCTGCAATTCCGACCTAAGCCTACTGGTCTGAGGGCTCCTTAAGGAGCCTAACTCTCCTTGTAGGGCAGGTGAAGCAAAGGGGATCTGCTGGATGGGTTGAGGGGGGTCGCATACCCCCTCCCTGAACAGATATAGTCCCTGTTGCCGATGGCCGGTAGGTTGTCTGTAATGGCGGCCATGAAGTCGGGACTTTCCTGGAAAAAGTGAGTGCATGAGGGAGAGGTAAAGTTCTGAGCACAGCTTGGCTTGAGAGAAAAAAATGCTTAAATTGGCACTCCTCAGAGCGAATTGCAACAGTGAGCTTGTTAAAGGTGCTGGCGGCGTATTTAAAGTAAGCCAATGTCGAAAAGGAACAGCTGGTGTGAAGCCCTGTAGTGGAGGTGGATTCAATTGAGCTTGGCGGGCAATGAGAGACTTTTTGGTAAAATGGATCCTGATAAAGCACAGGCATGTATTCCTGACCTTTGACTCGATGAAACAAATTGTATTGAAGCTCATGGACATATTAAATAAAAAATTAGATGTGGAGGAGGAGGTGGAAGGACAACCTTAACTGGAGGAAAGGGAACACCACAGCAGAAGAGAGGGGAAAGAGCAACAGCTGTGAAGAAAAAAAAAGCGTCAATAGAAGGAGAGATGGAGTTTAAGATGGTGACTGGACTGCAAAAAGACTCAAAACAAAAAGACATTAAAACTTACTTTTCACAAAGAGAAAGAAGAGGAGAAGGTACCTTCAAGGAAATACAAATGGAAGAGGAGCAGAATTCTATGAAGAAAACAGCCTGGAAGACCGTAAAAAGCATGAAGGAAGACAAAGAAAATGGCGGAGGTGCCCGGAGAGGACTTAAAAGGCAAGCTGGGACTTTGCAAGAGCTGAAATTTTCAAGGAAAAAAAATCGTGATGATGGTTAACATTACCACATGAAATTGATAGTATGATTGGACTAAACAATCAGGTGCAATAATGTAATATGAATTTATAAGAATTATGTGACATAAAATATCCTCTTTTTATTCTCCTTACTCTTATTTTTATTTTTTTAATGGTGTAAATCTAATAATTTAAGAAAGATAAAAGTGATGTTATTTGAAGATTAGGATGAATGAAGATTAATTTTTTAATATAGACATACAGGAGAGTGAAAAATGGATTAGAAATATTAAACATTGGGGGAATGGAGATGGATAGTTTAATGAAGAATGTATTAGTTAATAGGTTTTAATAATATATTATAGACATATTACCTGTTTTCTTCTTTTACCTTTTTTATTGACTTGTGTAAACTATTGTCTTGACGTGGAAGTATAAATTGAGGGGGAGTAAAGATATATAAACTAATAGATGAATTTGGGGAAGCGAATAAAGCATAAAGATAGATACTATATATTTTCCTTTTTTAATTTTAAGAATTAATTATAAGAATCAATTTATGCATGGAGACGGTGGTAAACTTGAACAACTACGCTAGGACAAGAAAATGTATTTGTTTTAAGTTTGTTTGTTTTTAAAAATAATAAAAATTGTTTAAAAAAAAAAGATGGCAGACCTGACATTCTGTTCCCCTAACAGTCCTGCAGGAAGAATGGAGAAAAACAAAGAGAGATAGTTTTCAGTGGGGTTTATCTGGATGCCTGTTATGGAACTTGCAGAGGAGCTTTGGGGCTTGGACATGCTGGGGATCCACCCATACTATTTCAGAAGGGGGGAAGTCTTTCCATATTATTAGGTATTGGATCTTTCTTCTGTGTCTACAGGGGTCATTACCTTTGAAGCCCTATATTTCATTGGACCGAGTTACCTTCGAGACCGCCTTCTGCCACCAATTGCCTCCCAACGCCCAGTGAGGTTGCACAGGGTGGGCCTCCTCCGGATACCATCAGCTAGACAGTGTCACCTGGTGACTCCATGGAGGAGGGCCTTTTCTGCAGCGGCCCAAGCCCTCTGGAACAATCTACCTTGAGCTCCAGAGTGTACCAGACTTGAGACTCTTCCGCTGAGCACTGAAGACCTGGCTCTTCCAGCGAGCCAGATTAGCGTGACCCACTGAAATTTTAGTAATTTTAAGGGGATTTTTAATGTTTTAATTGTTTATTGTTTTAATGTTTTTATGGTTGTGTTTTAATTGTTGGGAGCCGCCCCAAGTCCTACAAGACTGGGCAGCCTCCAAATTTGAATATTTATTTTATTTTTATTATTAATTTCAATTTATGCCCCGCCTCTCCTCCCCAATCAAGAGGAACTCTAGACGGCTTACAACAATAAAATACGTTTTTACAATGATATGTTAAAAATTACTAATAACCATCCATAAAACAATCACAATCATCCAAGAAAACAAGGAAAAGGGGAAGGGAAGAGAAAAGACAGAAGGGGGGAGGGGGAGGAATGTCAATTCCAGGCCAGCTTCCAGAGCCAGGTCTTGGTGGCTCTGCGAAAGGCCAACAACCTAGAAATAGTTCTAATCTCCAGAGGGCCAGCACCGCCACAGAGAAGGCCTTAGCTCGGGGACCCGCCAGCCGACATTGTTTAGCTGACAGGACCCTTAACAGGCCAACTCTGTGGGATCTAACTGGGTACTGGGAGGCATGAGGTGGCAGAAGGTGGTCTCGAAGGTACCCCGCTCCTAAGCCATGTAAGGCTTTAAAAGTTGTTACTAGCACCTTGAATTGCACGTGGAAGACTACTGGGAGCTAGTGCAGCTCGCGAAGGATAGGTGTTATATGGATGCACTGAGGCACACCCATGATCACTTGTGCGGCCGCATTCTGGACCAGTTGAAGTCTCTGAGTGCTCTACAAGGGCAGCCCCATGTAGAGCGCATTACAGTAATCCAAACGGGAGGTGATGAGGGCGTGAGTGACCATGAGAAGAGCCTCCCGGTCCAGGAAGGGGCGCAACTGGTGCAATAGGCAAACCTGTGCATAGGCTCTCTTGGCCACTGCTGCCACATGATGATCCAATTGCAGCTGTGAGTCCAAGAGAACCCCCAAGTTGCGCACCCATAAATAAATAATAAGAGTCTAAACTCGCTTTAACTTCAAAGTGCTGTTCACCTTCAAATAGAATGGAAATAGGTGGTTTCATTGCAGGGTGTAGGGCAGAAGTGATTCCTGGTTTCAATGCACTACAGGGAAAAACTGAATGAATATATATCTAAGAGGTTTTGGTAGGCCCAGTTGAACCGTTACTGGGTTACTTGCTGGCAGATCAATGTATTTGCGACCTTTATTTTATTGCTGCCTAGACTGCAGGTATTTAGTGGAAAAGTAGACTATGTTAAAGTCTTTTGGCTTCGAATGTTTTGGTCAGCAAGTTTTTTATGTTTCTTGCACCTCTTTGAGTGCTTTGTGGGCCAGATACTTTTTAGTTGGCTAATCCATTTGGCTAATGATTTGGTTTGTGGCAAATTCGGCATAGCTAAAAAATCCTGCACAGATGCAATATGAAAAGGGGTGAAACCAGTGCTGCTATGTACTGTGTTGATGTAGGCAACCTCCATGAAAAGGAGGAGATCTGTCCAATTGTCTTGTTGGTAGTTAATGTAGCATCTCAGGTACTGTTCCAGGACGCCATTCATACATTCGCACACACCATTTATCCGAGGATGATGGGAGGAGCTAACCTCCCTTCTTTAGATATTCCTGCTAGAATTGCAAAGTAAATTGACCCACCCCCACCCACCCCGATCTGAAAGTACACATTCTAGAGCTCCATAAAGTCTATATACATGTTGCACGAATAGCCTGACTAAGATACATACTGAGGGAATCTTAGGGCATGGCACAAAATGAACTTATTTAGAGAAAAGGTCCATAGTCACCCAAATTACTGTATTTGAACTTTTTGGTAGTTCCACTATCAAGTCCATAGAGATTTCCTTCCAGGGTGCTTGGGGCTCTGCCACTGGCTGAAGGAGACCCAGGGTCTTCCCCAGGAACCTTTTGGCTGACACACAGATAGCTTTGGCTCCTTGCTGAATCTCACCCCCAAGGCTGGTTGTCTGCACTCTCTTCTCCTTGGTGGGGAGACCCAGGCCTATGGAGGTGGCTGGGCCATCAGAGCTGGTGCCAGCTGATTTGCTGGAGCTGGTGTCAGGGAGCAGGCACCATAGTGATCATAGTGGTGGGTGTAGCCTGCCTGTCTCTGTTGTCTGCCTGTCCCTGCTCTGGTTCAGGTGATGGCGGTGCCAACTGAGCTAGAACTTCATGTCCTTGGAGGTTGTTGAAGGTGCCCTTCAGGAATTCAATAGCCTGTTCAGTGAGCAAGCTGTCATGGTCTGGTTTGCCCTGTGCCACTTTGTCCGCATCTTTGATGTGGGGTTCCCTCTAGCAATTTCCTCTGGTCCCCCGAATGAAGGTTACTCTAGAGCAGGGGTGTCAAACTGGCAGCCCGCAGACGTGTCACACACAGGCCATCCACACCTCAGCTCCACGAAGGGAAAAAATATGATGTCATGTGATGGCAATGTGATGCTGCATGTTTGACACCCATGCTCTAGAAAGTCTCTCTTCCCAATCACCCTTCTGACTGCCAGTGACCATCAGAATTTCAACTGGTTGTTGTAGCCCTCTGCCTCTCCTAGCCATTTGGGCTACTCTCCTCTGCTTAGGGGTTTCAATGTGGTCTCCCTCCAAACTTCCAACTCTTCCTGATCATTCTCTTGCGCCGACATTCTGTGCATGGTCCCCATGGTAGAGGCATAGCTTCAGGTTGACTGTTATTACAGATCTAACATTATGTCTGACCTGTCCCAACTTAGACATTTGCGGGGGGGACCTGACTCCATGTTGTTGATGTTATATGCTAGGGGTGTCAAACTCAAGACCCCCGGGATGCTTAGATCTGGCCTGCGGGGCTGCCCTGGAAACAGTGAAGGACTGGCCCATGGTGCCTCTGCCAGTGAAAATGGAGCTCGGGAGGCCCGCACGCAGCCTTCTCAGGCTGTTTTCAGCCGTGACAGCTGGCAAAACAAACTACTAGCACAAGTGGCAATTGATCACAAGGTCAAGAAGGCATTGAGAAATTCCTCTGCTGAAGACAATGGATCACCTGAGCCCCGCCCAGGCCACCACAGGTGCCCCCGACACAAATGAACAGGCCACATCCACCCATGCCCACCCACCTGGCCCCGAGGTCAAACACAATCCTGATGTGTTTCAATGAAATCGAGTTAGACACCCCTGTGATAAGGAGTTGCACCAAAAGCAAAGCTAGATCTGAGTATTTCCGCACAAAGGTTATACTTTTCCCCTTCCCCTGTCCCTCCCCCCTTGATCAGTTCACTAATGTCCAATAGTATTTTGTTTGATGTTTTGGGAACATTTTGATCTTGGCGCCTCTCACTGTAGTTTTGCATTCTGTTCCCAGGCCAGGAATCCATGGCAGCTGGCTTATTCTACCTCTGGTTCTCGTCAGCTGCTCTCACCCCTCCCATTTGTCTTCCCTTTCCCATGCCTAAGCATTACTTCTCTAACTTCCTTCCCCTCTCCTTGGGATTTATGGCAGGATACCACGAAGCAAAGAAGCTGAAGATGGCAGATCTAAGAGTAGTTGTCTGAGCTGACGGTGCTGCCAAGTTTAAGAAAATAATACCATCAGTGTCTCAAGAAATTATAGCTATGATTTTCCTACTGAAGCCTGGGTGTTACATTTTTTACCTCCCTTTGGGATGATATTGCATGGACCAATACTACTTTCTGGGTCATAATGATGAGTTCACATTGGCTAAACCAGCGGTGTCAAACTCAATCTCATTGAGGGCCACAACAGGGCTGTGATTGACTTCGGGGGGTGGAGCAGGCAGGTGAGGCCAACTGGGTGGACCAGCTTGACTCCAGTCCCTGAACTGCTGGCATGTTTCCTCTTTGCATTGGGTAGACCGGGCCAATCTTTCCTCTTCACATTGGGTAGACCAACACGGCCCTGTGGGCAGGATCCGACTACATCGCGGGCCTTGAGTTTGACACCCCAGGCATAAACTGTCAGGGTGCTGCAAAGAAATTCCTCGCCTTCATTCTTGCAGTGTGACAACTGTTTGCAAATTTCAGTTCTTGAAATTTCTTTCCTGCCATGTAAGGGACCAATTTTGCACAACCCTTCTGATATTTACATTTCTTTCAAAATCAAGCTTGACAGCAATTTCCCTTTGATCTGCCAATTGTCCTTTATCAGTTCTTGAACTCTTTTCACATAAAGCATATTGGTTGTTCTCACAGGTCAACTACTTTATTCTTGATCACAGACCAATTCTGGTTTACTACCTTTATATGTTTTGGCCCAGTGACACCATATACAACCTGCATTTGGAAGGGATCCTTCAGCAATCAAAAAGTCAACCACTGCTATATTTCCTTTCCTCACAGCAACCTCCCATCAAGTGAAGTGAAAGGACAGATGCTAAAGAACACATTGCAGCTTCTTGCGCAGCAGCACTGCCATCTGTTGGTAATTTGAAACATTGGCAGCATTAACTTTCAACCCTTGAGTATTATGGTGAATGCAAAATTACCTGTTCTGTAAATGTAGCGCGACAGACTGGTCTGCGTTCTGGTAGAAAAGTTCTTCAGGCTAATGAAATCAGAAAGAGAAGTAATTTAGCATTTATGAAATTCACTTCAATACTTTAAATTCATCACGAATTTTATTCTTTCAAGATCTGAAGTGATTAATATGGCATAAGAAAAATTACATTAAAATCATTTTGGCTAAGGGAATACAGTACCATTTATGCAATTTATACAGGATAATCAAATTATATGTTTAGCTTCAAACTGTTTCTCTTTCGCCCATGTAACATGAGACACAAACCACTTCTTTCCAGTTTGGGAAGTGAAGGGTGGGGACGGCCTAGGCACATTGTTCCAATTGAAAATCTTTTCAGTACCTGGTAAGAACTGGAGTTGATTTTTTTAAAAAATATACCTTAAATATATATTCAATATTTAATACATATTTACATAAATTAATATTTACATAAATATTTAATACATTAAACAATATTTAATAAATACTTACACATTTACATAAAGCAACCAGTATTAAATATATCTTAAATATGAGCTAGCTGTGTGCTGCAGCCATCAAAAAGGTCAATGCAATCCTAGGCTGCATTAATAGAAGGATAGAACCGAGTTCATGTGAAGGGTTAGTATCGTTTTGTAAGGCCTTGGTAGGACCACCCTTGGAATCCTGCTTCCAGTTTTGTTTACCACAACATAAAAAGAGGTTGAAACTCTGGAAAGTGCGCCAAGAGCAACAAAGATGATTAGGAGACTGGAGGCTAAAACACACGAAGGAACCGGGCCTGGCTAGTCCAGTGAAGAGAAGGACCAGGGGAGACAGGATAGCTATCTTCCAGTATTTGAGAGGCTGCCACAAAGAAGAGGGAGTCCATTATTTCCCGAAACACCAAAAGGCAAGAAGCAATGATTGGAAACTAAACAAGGAGAGAAACATCCAAGAACTAAAGAGAAATTTCCTGAGAGTGAGAATAATTGGCCCCTGGAACTGCCATCAGGCGTTTGGGAAAGTCCTTTGTG
>JANHGC010015452.1:0-11398 GCA_027560395.1 Boaedon fuliginosus | reverse complement strand
GGATATAAATCAAATAAATAAATAAATAAATAAATAAATAAATAAATAAATAAATAAATAAATAAATAAATAAGTAAGTAAAACTCAAAACACATTCGCTCACATATGCCAAATTTGGGCCATATATATGCAAATATTTACAATATTGAATAGATCATTCTATTCAATTTGTAACCCTATCTATTTACATAAGAAAGAAAACAGTCCACACATTCAGGAGTTCAAAGAAGAAGTGCAGAAGAAGCAAAAAGAGTTCTGGGTAAAGAGTCCTGTAGTTTTCTGATTGGCTGATTTAATCACATGTTCATTAAGTCTTTCCTTAACCCCTTCATTTCAGCATTGGTGTAACATATGAAAACAATATCTAACACACATACACGCACACACATTGTATTACTCCTCCAGTTTTTCTTCACAACAACTTATCAAGCAACCTGGCTGAATGAATGAACTGATATTAAGTGGCTGTACTTCTGTGGCTGAAGGTGATTTGATGCTGAGTCTCCTTGGTGCAAATCCAACCTTACCACAAAACTAGGCTGGTTTTCTTAAAAATGGTTCCAGAAGAACATGGGAACACATCAGCTCATTGTTAGAAGTGTCTCCAGCTTGACGAGTAAAACATCTGAAAATCCGATATGAACATAAAAAGCACTCACAGATCTTTAGGGTTTTCAATCAAATAAAAGCAAATGTTAAGGAGTATAAAGTACAACACAATTGCATTCTTCAAAGATCTGAAGGGCTGTCATGCAGAAAATCGAGCAGTTTTGTGTCACTCCAGAGCACACAATAGGAATCAGTAGGTGGAAATTGCAAGAAAGCAAGTTTCAGTTTATGAAAGCTTCTCTATTGCGAGAAGTGCTCAACATGAAGACAGGTCCAGTGGATATATTAAAATAGAGGCTGCTGCACAGCCACCTCTGCAATCCAGTTTTAAGGTCTCTCCCAATTCCATTTCTATATGATGAAAAATACCATTAATCTTTTTTTTTAATTAAACAAAACAAATCACAGGACTTCATATTTAACTTCTAAAACATTTGCAAAAAAAATTGGTTTGGTTTTCAGAAATGGTTTGTCTTTCCTGAGTGACCAAGAAGAAAATCATGAAAAACATCAAATGTTGCCTCTCTTGAATTCCTGCTGATTCTCTCTTTCATGTAAATTTAAGTCCTCCTAGAAGATCTGCAAGGTCCCTTCCAACTTTATTCTTCTGTGTTCTAGGTCTGAAAATTTTATTTTTTGTCACACAGTTATATTTATATAATCCAATACTTTCTTTCAAATGGGGAGACAATTGAAAAAACGTACTTTAAAGAAGTGTTACCCTTCTTTACATGTCCAAGAAAATGGCATTTTTGACAGTCCTTTTCTATATAAACATAGCAGAGTCCAATACATTCTAAACATCACTTTTTATTGTATAAATCATAATCTGAGTTCTGTTGTCACACATTTTAAAGAATGTTATTACAATTATCACAATATAAAATACAACTGGAAATAAAGATAGGAAAATCAAAAATGGGAAGAAAGGGGGAAAAAAGGCCTACATACAGGTAGAATGAAAAAAAGCATTGACTTCCAACTTTTTCAGCACAGTAAAATACAGAATAAAATTACAGCCTCAACTTTTTACCTTACCAACTTAACAAATACTAGCATGTCTATAACAACAGACCATATTAATCTGCAAAACTCAATGTCAAGAGTACATTTTTTTCTGTTTTGAGCACAAAGTCTAGAAGTGGTTTCCAAAGAGAAACAAAGCTGGTATGCATTTTCTCTAATTAAAATAGCCAATTTTGCCATTTCTGCTATCTCCACCACTTTTTCCATCCATTCTTCTTTTGTGGGGATGGATATATCTTTCCATTTCTGTACATATATAATTCTTGGTACAATCAATATACTGTATACAATAACAAAGTTTCACCTTGGAACTTTTTTCCAGTCCATTGGCACTCTTGCTATAGGATTTAAAATACTCTCACATTGTCTAGGCAATATATTGGTACATATAGTCCTAAATATATGACTATGTGAAATGATGTTCACCCTCTCTGAGAGGTTTGACTTAAGGGAAATATGGTGATCTTACTGCATGGACTTTCTGAAATAAATGAAACTTATTCACATCTATCATTCCCCATTCAAAAATGTATCACCGAACACATATATTTGAGATATTCCTCCCCCCATGTAAACTGGAGAAAAAAGGTCAAGGACAGCCTTGTCTTGACCTCTATTAATAATTAATAGATTATTAATAGATTATTAATTATTAATATTAATAATAAATTAATGTTTTTGTGACAAATGTTCATTTACTCTCATCTATAAATGCTCTCAATCATGTAAGAAAGTTTGAACCACAGTTCACCATCTTCAGGGTCGAAAATATACAAGGCCATTCTAAATGATCAAAGGCTTTCCCTATATCTAGAAAAGAATATAACCCTTTGTTTCTGATTTATATTATGAATAGCATTCAAAATATATTTAGTGTTATCACTTGGGATTAATTCAGTCTGATCAGGATATATTAATGCAGTAAAAAAGCTGCTTAATCTTAATGGCAAATGATGCCTTTAGAAATATTTCCATTAATATTCAATAAAATATGGATCATATCCAGTGGTGGTATTCAATTTTTTTTACTACCAGTTCTGTGGGTATGCTTGGTGGGCGTGGGTATGCTGTCAACCAATGAGAAGTGGTATTTGCCAGTGTCGGCCAATCAGAGGTGGTATTTACTGATTCTCTGAATCAATCAAAATTATTGCTACCGGTTCTACGGAACCTGTCGGAACTGGCTGAATACCACCTCTGATCATATCCCTGTTTATAAATCAAAGAAATAAAACTTGTCAAGACAGAGGGAGTACTTGATATTGTTGAAGGTCATTTGTTACTTGAGATAATTGTTTAAAAATATTGTTCATTATTGAGATAATAGTTTAATTCATTTAATATCAAAATTATATTGCAGAAATAGCAGCTGGCCTTGGGGATTTGTTCCATTTCCATTTTTGCACTGCTCCTTTTGGTTCATCTTTTGAAATTGATTTGTTAAGGGCTTCTTTTGTTAATCTTTTGTTTCCCTTGATTGGGGAAGAGAGGCAGGGTATAAATTGGAATAAATAAATAAATAAATAAACAAATAAATAAATAAATAATCTGTAAATTGTGTAAGATGTATTGTATTTAAATTCCTTTTGATCTTTAATGTCTGTTTACTATATAAACTGATAGTAATCTTTAACAAATTGATCCCTTATGTCCTCTACTATTAAAATATTCCTGTTTCTGTTCAAACAGTGTTAATAATTATTTTCTCTTGTTGGTAAGCCAAACGCATATCTGGTTTAGTAGCAATATTTATTGCTAGCAAAATTCTTGTTCTTCAAAATTTCACAATTCAGTTAAATCCATTTGATTAAGAATCACTTAAATCTTTTGTTCTATACCAAAGACTGGGTCCTTTTTATATTTTAATTCTAGTTGCTTCAATTTATCAGTATTCCTTTTGTCTTCATAGGGATTTCTTTCTCTTGAATAGTCCTCTCATGTTTTGCTTGAACCCCATACTTTGGCTAAGGAAGCATCAAGAGCTGGGAAGATACAGGTGTGGGCCAGATTATCATTCTTCAAAACAATGATGACGACCAATGGAGCCAAAGCTAGGAATTCTGAAGTCCTGTTAATTTCAATAGTAGACAAGCACGTACTAAAAACTTCCAATGAGTTGGGTTAGATTGTGTGCAAAAATAGTGGTAAGGTGAACAGATTCATTTTGTCATGTAGCAGGCTGGAATCTTAGGATGAAGCTACATACCAAAGGATCAGGTAAAAACAGGACAGGCTTTATTGAAGGTAAAAGAATAGTAGGTATGTCTGTTAAGATTACATCTGGGAAAGTGAGATCAAGATGGAGCATGCAAGCTCCTTATATAGAGGGTGTGTAGTATCTCCCCCTACAGGTGCCCAGGTGCAGCAGAAGACCACTGCTGCCATCTAGAGGCACAGGTTACGCAGTTTTTTTAACACATTTTTGTGTGACAGTCCCTTTCCACTGCCCCCCACCATCCAACACCAGATTATGCAATGCACAAATACAGAAGGCAATATATGTTGTTATGGCAATATTAGACACATTTTTCTGCATAAATGGGTATACCTGTCACTAGGCAGGGGCTTTGATACCTGTTTCTCTGATTTTCTATGGATCATGTTAACAAACCCCATCTTCGTTAGCTGTCTAACGTTCTTATAGTGGATATCAATATATCTGGATCTAGGTCCCACAAAGAGCACCCTACAAATGCCAATTGTACCTGGGTTATCTTCCATCATCTGGATAGGAAGGGGTGGTGTCTCCCACAAGTTGCTGACCAGAGAATCTAACCACCGGAGGTCGTTGGCTGTGTCAGATAGGCAGGCATATTCTGACTCAGCAGACAAGTAAGAGGTGAACTTCTGCTGCCCCACGTGCCAATGTATGGGACTGCCATTGAGGACTATGAGGAAGCTGGATGTGGTACTCCTGGTCTTGGGATCTTGTGCCCAGTCTGCATTGCTCAAGCAGACAGGAGAGGCACGTCCTTGCTCAAGCAGTAGAGTAGCACTAATAGTACTACCCAGGTACCTCAGAATCCTTTTTGCCTCCAACCAGTGGAGCAGTTTGGGAGTCTCCACATGTCTAGCAAGCAAGTTCACTGCAAGAGAGATGTCAGGCCTGCCCCAATTGCTTATATAGAGCAGTGACCCTACCACTGACCTGTACTTAGTGTTGTCCTCAAAAGCGGGGCTTGCTTCTTGGGTGAGCCCCCAGTAGTTGGTTTGCATGGGGGTGCTGACAGGTTTTGCATCAGCCACCTTGCACTTCTGGATGAGCTCTCAAATCTTCTCTTCCTGGCAGTGCAAACCCCTGCTCGGTCCTGCTGATGCTGACACCCGGGTATCTGTCCACCTGACTGAGTGACTTGAGAGTGAATTTGTCTCCCAAAGTCTTAGCAAACATTCTGCCACTGTCCTGGCTTGGGTCATCCACATAAACAAGGACCTTCTCTAGCCCTTCCTGCGAGCACCTAATGAAGACACACTCATCTGCAGGAGATGTTCTGAAGCCCATGTTGATGAGGGCTTTTGTAAGGCAGTCATACCACTGCTTAACTGACTGCTTGAGCCCATACAAGCTGTTCTTGAGCAGCCAGGTATGGTCTTCTGAGTCCTCAAACCCAGGGGCATATAGACTGTGGTCCAGGTCTGCATGCAGGTAGGTGGTCTGGATGTCATACTGGTAAGACCTTTTCAAGCCCTTCCTGTGAGCACTTCAGGAACATGCACTCATCTGCAGGAGATGTCCAGTAACCCAAGTGTTTGCAGGCTTTTGCCAGGCAGTCGTACCACTGCTTACCTGACTGCTTCAAACCGTAAAGGCTTTTCCTCAGCAGCCAGGTGTGGCCTTCTGAGTTCTCTAACCCAGGGCACATCTGACATGCAGACAATGCTTGAGGTCTGCATGCAGGTAGGTGGTCTGGACATCATACTGGTAGACCACCTTGCCGTTGGCTGCAGCAGTGACAAGGGCAACTTTCATGCTCTCTGCCCTCACAGTGGGTGAATAGATCTCACAATAATCTTGGAGGTAATTCTGTGAGAACCCTTGGACCATGAGCCTGACCTTGTACAAGCTCTTCTGGTTTGTCAATTGCTTGAGCTGTACACCCACCTGGTGTCAATGGTCTTCTTGTCTTGTGGAAGAGGCAGTGGTTCAAAGACCTGCAGCTGCCTGAGACTAGCCATCTCCCTCTCCATTGCTTCTTGCCATCTCTTCTGATTCTCATCAAGTAATTTGAGGACATCAGCATAAGTTCTGGGAGCTTCTGTCACGGAATTTATGAATGTTATGTATTCTCCTGAGGATCCAGGAGGGGCCCGGTGATGTCACTTGGGCTCCGCCCCTTTTAGGCAAGTCAGATCCTTTTGCAGGGGTGGAGCTCCCTTCCTGCCCAGTTTCTTACTTGTCTCACAGCAGGGCAGTCAGATTCTTCAGTGCTCTTTGAATCTACAGTAAAGAGAAGAAAGAAAACAATTAATTACTAAAAAAAAAAAGCCACATCTGCTTTAAATCCTGCAGATCAGTTGGGGAGACTTTGGTGGAGTTCCTTTAAAGTGCAGAGCATGCTCGCCTCAGCAGGTGCGAGTCACCCAGTATTGAGGGAAGGACCGCGCAAGTGGGGGTATTCCCCCACTGTACAGGCCTTCTCCCTAGCCCAGCAGAGCTTTGGGAAGGTAGCCTAGGTGTAGATAAAGGCAGGCGACCATTAGGGGAGCCGGTGGCCTTTTGATGAAGGGAAAAAAGCACCGCAAAATTGTGGTGGCCATTTTGAATGGTGCAAGTGGTGACGGCCATTTTGAAGAAGCCAAATCACATTTTGGGAGTTTTGGGGCTGCCATTCGCAGCTTGAGACCACCATTTGAGGTTCTTGGGATGCAAAAGGAATCTCCTGTACAGTGAGTGGGGCTGGAAAAAAGGCTCTTCCTTGCTCCCAGGGCCTTGCTCCCAGCTGATCCAGGGACCCCTATGAGTCAAATAGGGGACTAAGGTCTTCTGCCTCGGGGGAACCCATTACAGGCAGGGGCCTGAGGTTGCAAAGGTGGGGGACCCATTAAGGGGCCTAACCTTCTGTTTCTAACAGTGCATATTTTTCAGGAACAGAGAAGCAGGATCCAGGGAGCCCCCTGCCTTCCACCTGGAAGGAATTAGACACAAAAATGCAGGCTATGATTCAGGCAGCTTTGGCCCAGTCACAAGAGAAACTTCCCCAGAGGAGACCATGCAGGGAGGTGGAACCTATCGAGGCTTCTCCGCAATCCCCCCCCACAGGTTCCAGGAGGCCAGTGATTTCGGAGCCTCAGCCCCTCCCAGGATTTTCTGAGGACGAACAGGAGGACCTGAAGGAGCCAGGGCAACTGGACTCCAATAATCCCTCTAACCTGGATGGGGCATCCTCAGGGAGGAAGAAGGGGAGGAGGAGTCACCTCAGAAGCAATCCAGGCGCTTCTTTGTTCCTGAGGCCTTTCCAAAGGTCTTCAGGACCATCACCTCCATCCTAAGCTTGAAGGTGGTGGGGCCTGAAGAGATCCCAATAGCCTCCACTTCTACTGAGTTTGACCTGGATTTGGTTATGCCAACCTTACAGGAGTCCCCTTCTGTCTTTGAGCTACCCACAGCATTCATGGACATGGACAGTATCTGATGTTAAAAAATTCCTAAAGGGTGCTGTGCTGTTGGACCCCCCTCCGATGGTCCAGGCTCCATCTTGGGACCTAGCTCTTGCCCTACAGTCCTTGTCAAGGCACCCCTTCGAGCCCTTGGCGACATGTCCATTGGTGGTGTTTTTGATCGCGATAGTGTCAGCCAGGAGGGTTTCCGAGCTGGCGGTGCTATCCATGTCCCCTCAATTTGTTTCAAAACACCAAAACAGAATTGTAATTCGGCCAGATCCTACCTTCACGCCAAAGGTAAATTTGGTTTTCCATAGGGAAGTAGAGACTGTATTGCTGGATTTCTATCCACACCCAATTATCAATCAGGAGAGGGAATGGCATCGGCTCGATGCACATCGAGCTTTTCTTTTCTACCTAGTTAGGACCTCTGAGTTCAGGAGGTCAGAAGCGCTTTTCATGCTATTCCAATGGAAATGTTGGGGCCAGAGAGCTTCCTCGGCTACTATTGCTAAGTGGGTCAGGGAGGCGATTGTGTCAGCCTACAAGACACAATGGGTCATTCCTCCAAATGGGATTGTTGTGCATTCCACTAGGGGGGCAGCTACTTCAGTGGTCTTTAGAACCTGCCCTTCACTAGAAAAGCTATGTAGGGCTGCCACCTAGAGTTCACCCAATACCTTTGTATCTCACTACAAGGTGGATGCCTTTGTGGCTAGAGATGTGGAATTTGGTCATAATGTACTCCAATCTGTCACTTCTACTGCTCGGTCAGCCCACCCTATTACAGCTGGGGCAGTGACACCCAAGTGATGTCACCGGGCCCATCCTGGATCCTCAGGAGAATGGTTAGTTGGTACACTTACCATGAATGTCCATTCTCTGGGGATCCAAGATGGGCCCAGTGCCCTGCCCTTTTGACACTCGTGGGGTTGTAAGGACTACAGGGGGTTTCTTACCTTTTCCTAACCAGAATTTTTATGTTAGAGAATTTCCCGTTAATTGTTGTTATTGTTATATAAGTTGTTACTGCTAGTATATGTCTGAGCAGGAAGGGAGCTCCACCCTTGCAAAAGGATCTGACTTGCCTAAAAGGGGTGGAGCCCAAGTGATGTCACTAGGCCCATCTTGGATCCCCAGAGAATGGACCATGGTAAGTGTACCAACTAACCATTCTTCTTCTGCCAGTCTCTTAGGAAGGACCCCTTTGTTGGATCTGTTGGACCACCTTAACACCTCCCATTCACCATGGCCTTCATCTCCTGCTCTGGAAGACCTGGGGACTGTGGTGCAGCTGTCACCTCTGGAGCAGGCCCTGAAGCTGATGTGGAGGCCTCTGCAGCAGGTGAGTTCTTTAGCTTTTGTATCTTGGACATCCTTCATCAACTGTTGTTCTTCTGGGATTGTGTTGCAGGTGCACTTGCCTCACAGGGAGTTGCTGGCATGGCAGGCTCATTGCTGGTCCCTCTGGAAATGTAGACAGCCAGGTCATTTGTGTGGATGCAGAGTTCCAAATCACCACTTTGCCATTTGAGTCCAGGAACTGATAGCCCTTTGTGCCCATCATGTACCCTACAAAGGTAAGCTCCCTAGATGATGGATCCCCTTCCTTCACAAAACCTTGGGGATGTGAACCCACACCTTGGATCCAATGATGTGCAAGTGTGCCAAGTAAGGCTTCCTGTTGTAAAGAAGTCCATATGGAGTCTGTTCTATCACACTGCTCCATGTCCTGTTCAGTTTGTAGTTGGCAAAAACAATTGCCTCCTCCCAGTAAGCATGATCCAGGTTGGCATCTGCCCAACAAACTGTCTTTCAAAGTCTGCAGGATGCCATTTCTTCATTCAGAAATCCCATTAGCCTGTGGTGTAAAGGGCAGAGTAGTGTAGTGCTTGATGCCCATCTGTCTGACCCAATTCTGGACCTGGTGTGATGTGTACTCTGTGTGTGTACCACCCTTAGTTGCACTGCCCATGGCTCCCTGTACTTCCTGTGTAACATTACCAGTCTGTTTGTCCTTGCTGACCTTTGACCCCTTTTTCCTTTTCACCTTCTTAGGGGCCTGAACTGCAGGAGCTCTGCTTTCCTGACACTGCACTGCAACCGCCTTATCCACATTCACAGACTCTACAGGTTGTCGGCCCAAGATAGCCAACAAACCAAGTTGTAAAGGGAGATGGAAGACAAACCAGGATATAAAGGGAGATGGGAGATGCGGGCAGTGAGGAGGAGAGGATGGTGAGTGGCTCTATAAGCCCATTTGTGATCCCAGTTATGTTAATTGGTGGGAGTGGGGTCAGCACAACTGTGCACGTTCTAGTGGACATTGGATGTACGAGGTGTCTGATTAATCCAGCCTTAGTCAGTCATTTGGGTTTGAAGACTAGCATGCTGAGAACCCCTGTGTCCTTTGAGCAAATGGACAGTTCCATTCTGGGGGGCTGTCCAGCCACACTGGTGACTGGACGTGTGCAGATGAATGTGGGAACGCACACTGAACTGATCCATTTCATTGTGGGCCTGAAAATGACAGACAACATGATATTGGGGTTAGCTTGGATGGATAGGTGGACCCCCTGATCCAGTGGGAGGGGGGCTTCTGGAAAGTGTTATTAGTGGTAACCCTGCAAACGGATGCAGGGTCAGTGAAGTGTATGAGGCCCCAGTCGGGGGATCCTGTGTGGTTGGAAGGGGTGCCAGGGGAGTAGCACGACCTGTCTGAGGTGTTCTGGGAGTCTGGGTCCAATGCCTTAGACCCTCATCGACCAACGGACTGTAGTATTGAACTGATACCGGGGGGCAGTGCTCCCTAAGCCATGCATTATGCCATGATGCCCTGGGAGTTGACCACCATGAGGGAATACCTTAACACTAACCTAGCCAGAGGATTTATAGTCCCAGGAAGGTTGAAAATAGCAGCCCCTGTTCCTTTCCGGGACAAAAAGGATGGAGGTCTACACTTGTGTGTTGACTTTCGGGGCCTGAATGCAGTGTCTGAGGAACATGTATACCCCCTTTTGACCACTCTAACATCAGGACGTTATTTCACTAAGCTGGACTTGAGGGAGGCCTATTATCAAGTGCAGATCAGAAAGGGTGATGAATGGAAGACCACCTTCACTTGCCCTCTGGGGAGCTACCAATATCGAGTCATGCCTTTTGGTTTGAAAGGGGCCCCTGGCGTGTTTATGCAATTGATTAACGGGATCCTGCATGACCATCTATATAAGGGGGTGTTAGTGTATATTGACAATATACTCATCTACACCCCCACATTGACGGAACATATTCCTCTGGTATGGGAGGTACTCAGGAAACTACTGGAGGCAGAGCTGTATGTTAAACTATCTAAGTGCTCCTTCCACAGAAAAACATTTGACTATTTAGGGTATAGGATATCCAATATGGGAATTGAGATGGATCCAGCAAAGATGAGGGCCATTGTGGACTGGCAGGTATCAACCACCTGGAAACAATTGCAAAGCTCCCTGGGTTTCATGAACTTTTATCGGCAATTTATACCATTGTTTGCCAGGATAGGATATTAAAGACAAAAGCACTGGGGAGTGGGAAGCCTCATCTGAATCAGGTCCTTGAGTGGAGCCAGGAATGTGACAAAGCATTTGACACCCTTAAGCTATTGTTTTCTATAGAACCTATACTTTTACATCCAGATCCTGGAAAAGGTTATGTCATACAGGTAGATATAGCGGTGGGAGGCGTCTTGTTAAAGCACAACAAGGGCAATAGTTTGCAGCCATGTGCATATGCTTCGAAAAAATTCATGGAGCAGGAACAGTTATGGGCCATATGGGAAAAGGAAGCCTACTGTCAGATCCCAGAAGATCTGCCAATCATTTGGAGATATGGGGGGGGAGGGTTTTTTTTTTAAATAATTTTTATTTGTTTTCAACATAAAAGAAAAATATAAGACACATTATAGTTTAGATCCAGTCTGGGAGTCCAAGATCATGTACATTTCCTTGTGTGTATCATCTCCATGTCGGGGTTTGCCGGCCCGTTGTCAGCGGCGAAAGACGAACAGACACAGGACTGTAATCTTACACACGATTTATTCTGACAGCGCCTTCCCGAACACCCAAAGGTAACTGAAAACAGCGCTTTGGAGCGCAAGCGGCATGCGCCCTATATTCCCCCAGTG
>JANHGC010015289.1:0-11412 GCA_027560395.1 Boaedon fuliginosus | reverse complement strand
TTCAAACTGACTGAGGCACCATATTCAAACCTCTAAGGCACCATGTTTTATACATATAAATTCCAGATTTGCCCCAGTGGCAACGGGCCCAAGACACACAGAGCAGCCCACCCCACCAAGTAAGGTCACCTACGATGTTGGAGCGGGCGTGGGGGCTTAAGAAGGCCTGCAAATGGCTGCGGCCCAATGCCCCTGTCAAGCTCCAGCTGACTTTCCTCAGAGAGAGCCTGGCCAGAGCAGAGATGTGGGAGGGGATGCCGGGGGCTTCAGAAGGCCTGCAAACACTGTGACACAAATATACTTCTTTAAAAAAAAATGAGCAAGGCTGGGTCATAAACTAGTTATTATATATAACAGACCTCTAAGGATGTCCAACATGTTTGGTTAAAAAATAAATCAACATTATGACTACACTGTTATGATCAAGGCTCTACTTATATTCTAGGTGCATTGGACCTTACATTTAAAAATAGGCAGATCTCTGATGGCACTATAAGGTAGTCCTCAACTTAGGAGCACAATTTCTGTTGCTAAGTGAGACAGTTGCTAAATGAATTTTGCCCCATTTTATGACCTTTTTTGCCACAGTTGTTAAATGAATCACTGCATTTGTTAAGCTAGTAACATGGTTGTTAAATGAATTTGGCTGTCCCATTGACTTTGCTTGTCAGAAGGTCCCGAAAGGTGATTACGTGACCCCGGGACACCATAACCATCATAAATATGAGTCAGTTGCCAAGCGTCTGAATTTTGATCATGTGACCATGGGGATGCTGCAGTGGCCGTAAGTCCCTTTTTTCAGTGCCGTTGTAACTTCAAACAGTCACTACATGAATTATTGTAAGTTGGGGGCTGCCTGTATCTGTTCTTCAACAGAAGGTATTTAATTCTCAGGCTTCTGCTCTTCCTTTGGATTAACAGTTCGGCTCACTTTTCTTGAACCGGTTCTATAACTGGACTTCTTGAAGTGGAGTTGCCCTAGATTCATTACAAAAAGTATTCCTCTTTATGGATTTTGCTCACATAATCAGGAATAAATTGGTGTTGTTTTTCTTCAAATTCTGGCATTTCTAGTGATTGCGGGGGGGGGGATAGCACAGGGGAACTTTAGTTATCCATGATAATCTGACAACCCTAACGGGGTGATATTTACACAACGACTGATATCTCAACGCCATCTAAACTAACAATTAAACTGGTGGTCCTGATAAGCCGCCTCTCAGGTGATGATTAATTGGAGCAGGGGATACAAAGTGGGAGCCAGCAGCGTCGAGCTTTTCACCTGCTTATTCTCCGCTCTCCCCTTAGCACAGCCAGGTTGAAGGCTCTCCCATCAGTGAATTGTGCAGAAAGGCTGACGCTGCGGCTCCATCTCGCAGAGCTCTGTAAGTGGGGGGATGCTTTCTGCATTTAAATGCTCCTCTGATTCTCTTCCTTCCAAGGGAAGCTCATTCCCTCCCCACCCCACCCCTTCTGAAACATCCTTGAGAGGGATCAGGCTATTTCAGCCACGGTGAACCAAGAGATAAATTATCCTTGTCACATTTTTTTTGTCGCCCCTGTTGTATTTGCATCAGAATCTTTCAACGGGATGGCAAGCCTTGGGATAGCAGGCAAAAAAGTCCGGCCGGGAAGCCTGCAGTCTCATAGAAAAGATGAAATGCAGCAAAATGTGGAAGGGAGCTGAGTTACTGAAATTATCACATATGCTGTGCCTAGAAAGGATAGCCATCATATGAGATTTATTACGCTGCTTATTAGTGTCGTCTCCCTGTAAATAGGAAACTGCAGTATTCAGCTCTAAAGACATGGATCCGTGGCTTGCCTTTGAGTGGCCGTGTAGATGGGGAATATCTAGGGCAGAGGTGTCCAAACGTGGCAACTTTAAGACTTGTGGGCTTCAATTCCCAGAATTCCTCAGCCAGCTGGCTGAGGAATTCTGGGAGTTAAAGTCCACAAGTCTCAAAGTTGCCAAATTTGGACACCTCTGATCTAGGGGCTTCTTGAGGTTCATGTTTTGATGGCCTGCCCAGTTCCTATGGTTATAAATTCAATAAGGGCAACTGAAATGGATCGATGCAGCAGGATGGCCTTCAAAAAATTGCTTGTTCTGTCCCACGCCCGAAAACCACAGATCAGGACCACTTTTAAAAACACAAGTGTTTTTATTGAGCAAAGAACTCCAAAAGTCCGCTTTGCTTAAAAACAAAGAAATAGTTCAACTTCCAGGAGCCCCTGGCAATTTTCCAAATTATTCCGAGCAAAATGCCAAGTGATAACACACCCCCGGTAATTTTAGTCAAAGCACAAAACTCACGATGCAGAACTGAACACTTGGAGCAGAAAATCCATGAACAAGAATAAACCACAATATTCGACTCTCTCTTCAAAGTGAACAGTTGTTTTCTGCGGGGAACAGATCCCAACCATACCCCTTTTAACTGCTTATAGGGTTTGGTCAATTACCGATCAGCTGTAGCTTGACCTCTGCCCATCCTACATTGCTGCTGTCTTCTGAGCAGCATCCGAGTTCTGGCATCACTCAGCGCCTTCTCCCCACTGCTGTTAGACACTACCAGCTTCTGATAACTCGTGGAGGGACCAGCATCTGGCATAGTGTCAACAGCCGATGTCTCCTTTCCCTCCGATTCTAACTCCATCTCTCCCTCAGAGTCAGAATCTTCTGTCAGTTCAGCAGCACGTTGCAGAGCTACAACACTGCTTTTTATGGCTATTGAAGCTGTGGGTATGTACCTGAACAAGGGATAAATGTCCTTCCTGTCACCCAAGGTGTGCCCCGTCTGTGCTTTCTCAATATTGTCATGTGGGAGATGGGTGGATGGGTGCAAGGCTGCCTCCCAAAGAAAACTACATTCTGACATTAAAAAGACATCCTTCCCATGCAGTCATGTCTCAATCTCCATACTTTCTTACAATCTGGAGTTAGAGAACACCCCAAGGAAGGAACTCATGGCTAGTTGGCAAGAGTTGGCCATTCCACAAGAGAGGATTTGTTTTCATTCAGCTCAGACAGGCCTGTGGGGAATGATGGGAAGGTTCTCTCTACTTGAAATACCAGTAAGAGTAAGTAACATTAAGAGGAAAATGCACAATAAGGATTAATTTATCTGTGGGGATAGGAAAATTAATGGAATTAGAAGGAAGTGGCAAAGCTGATTGCTTCTTTAGAGAAAAAGACTTTGTCTAGCTTCATCTCTACCTGTAAACCACTCTTCCTCATTTGCATGTAACAGAAGAAATGAAAAATTCACTTTGGGATTTGATGACTAGTTATGCTTATTGGTTTCGAAAGAATTGTACATTATGATTTAAATTAGTTCAAAATGTTATTGTATTTTTTTGTTTGCATCTGTACCAAAGAAGGTCAAAAGTTATTTTCTTTTGTTATTTCTTTCATTTATTGGCTGTACTCCCAATTTTATTTTTCCATTTTTCTCCCTTTTCCTCCTTTCTTTTTTAAAAAAAAAATCTCCTTATTTTTATACCTTCTTTGAAATGCGATATTTTTTTAAAAAAATTAACTTACCTTTAGAACCCCAAAATATAAACGTCAGGGTTAACCAGGAAGGTGAATGATGCAGGCGTTAAAACAGTTCGGCCTCATATTTGAAATGTTTTCTCGGGAAACATACAGTAAGGATGCCAATGAGAAGTGTAACAAATGTTTTTGTCCTTCTGCTTTTTCCTTTGGTACCCCTGCCAGTGCAAAATACATGTACTTTCTCCTCACAGGCTAATTCACCAGGGGATGGGCTGAAAACAATTGTTTGCAATAGCAACAGCTGGCAAGTTATTTTTAGGTCTGCAATTAAATCAGCTTATAGTACTGTTTCAAAACATGAAGTCTGTGCAGTAGGGTTTAATGGAAGAGGCATCTGAATAGTTGTTCCTTCTTCATTTTTTTCAGCCATACTCATTAAATTTGTTAGGAAAAAATGAGGTAGAACATTAAGAAAAATCAAAGAAGAACAGAACTATGCACAGATGGGAGGTAGAGCATCTTCATTTCAAAGTGGCCTAAGGTTGTGGATGTGCAGCCCATAGAATAGTTTCTTTGATGATCTGAAATCTCTCTGGTTTCCTGCTCCTTAATTAAAACCCAAAGGATGACATCATGAGGTAACTCCTCCAATGGACTTTTTAAGATCAGGAAGTGTGGGCAGCTAGGGAGTAATGGAGAATGCTGATATTGAAAGAAACAAGAGCACATATAAATAAGGAGAAATTTTCTGAGAGTGAGAACAATCAACCAATGGAACAGCTTACCTTCAGAAGTTGTGGGAGCTTCATCACTGGAAGTTTTCAAGAAGAGACATGACTGCCATCTGTCAAAAATGGTATAGGGTCTGTTTGGCCGGGGGGTTGGACTAGATGACCTACAAGGTCCCTTCCAACTCTGTTAAATCTGTATTCCAACTAATGGGCATCTCTTTGTTTCAGGGCTACATTACATGGCAGCAATTTCCCTCATTAGTTGGTGCTGATTTACTCTGCATCGGGTTTCTGGTGCCTCCGATTTAAGCACCAACTCACATTAGTATTTGTAGTAAATAGCTGAGCGTTGAACTTCACCTTGATTGCTGTAAAATGTGCTAAAACTTTCCTTTTTATGGGAGCTGGCTGCAGAATATAAAGAGGCAGGTACCCTGGTGACTTTAATGGAGATGCTTGTGGATGATACACACTGAAGGGTGTTAATTTTTAGGAGCCTTGGATGGTTGCTAGTAATTCACGTTTCCCACTTTAATAAAGCATCCACTCCTAAAAGACAGAATGGAGGAGCTATAATTATATGGAGGCAGGGGGCCAGGCGTTGAGTACGGTGACAGGTAGCAAAACCCACTTCCTTTTCTCTCCTAAATAGCTGAAAATGGGCATCAGCCGTGGTTGGATAAAACAAATTTAGGCCATTCTTTGAAGACTCGGTAAGCTTTAAATTGGGGGGCCTCTGTAATTCTTCGGCATCTCATCAGCGACCCCAATTTGAGCTTATTTCAAGGCTGTTAACAGTGGGGGTTATTATTCCTTGCGGAAGGCAGAAAAATAATGTTTCGTGGAGGAAACTGCCAAATGGGGCTGGTATGTGGGATTGAATGGGATAGCGGCGAGAGAGAGAGAGAGACTGAGAGAAAGAGAAAAAGAGAGATTGAGAGAGAGAGAGAGAGAGAGAGAGAGAAAGAAAGATTGAAAGATGAGAGGGCGGAGAGATTGAGAGAAAAAGATTGAGAGATTGGGAGAGAAAAAGAGATTGAGATAGTGAGGGAAAGAGGGAGGTTGAGAGAGAAAAAAAAGATTGAGAGAAAAAGATTGAGAGATTGAGAGAGAAAAAGATTGAGAGAGAAAAAGGGAGAGGTTGAGAGAAAAAAAGATTGAGAGAAAAAGATTGAGAGATTGAGAAAAAAGATTGAGAGATTGAGAGAGAAAAAGATTGAGAGATTGAGAAAAAAAGATTGAGAGATTGAGAGAGAAAAAGGGAGAGAGGGAGAGAGGGAGAGAGATAGAAAAAAGATTGAGAGAGAGAGAGGTTGAGAGATAGAGGAAAAGATTGAGAAAAAAAGATAGAGAAAAAGATTGAGAGAGAAAAGGAGAGGTTGAGAGAAAAAAGATTGAGAGAAAAAGATTGAGATAGAGAGGGAGGTTGAGAAGGAAAAAAGATTGAGAGAAAAAGATTGAGAAAGAAAAAGGGAGAGGGGTTGAGAGATAGAGAAAAAAGATTGAGAGAAAAAGATTGAGAGATTGAGAGAGAAAAAGATTGAGAGAGAGGGAGAGGGAGGTTGAGAGATAGAGGAAAAAAGATTGAGAGAGAAAAAGATTGAGAGAGAAAAAGGGAGATAGAAGTTGAGAGACAGAGAAAAAAGATTGAGAGAGAAAAAGAGAGGTTGAGAGATAAAGAAAAAAAGAGATTGAGAGAAGAGGGGGAGAGAGAGAGAGAATGAATATCATGAGCTTTAGAGAAGACATGGCCTTTCCTAACAGGTTGGACACTGGTGCTAACAGGTTGGCCGCTGTTCATAGTTGGCCATCGCAGGCTAAGAAATAACGCTTTTCTTGCATAATTCTCTTTCTCTTCCAGACTGTAGTGAGTAGATAAACCTTCCTTCTGGACACGGCCTTCCCTTTTCTAGACCATGCGCTGATCCACGGGCCATCATCAGCCAAAGGGTCCATTCATGCACCGGAGCCGCGTCTTTCCCCCCTTCGCCTGTAAAGAATTTTTTGGGGAAGACGAAAGAGCCGCAATAATGACTCGGTCCCCGGGACCCCATGAGGATGGGACCTGCTCCTGCCACCCCCCTTCAGTGCAGAGCGTTCACCAGACTCTGGATGAGATGGATTTCGAGAGAGGTACGGGGAACTCTGGGGAAAGACGCCGTTTGTCACAACTTGAACAGGCTTAGGAGAAGGATTCCTGGTGGCAGTGAGTTCCAAAGGTGGGATTTTCCTTCTTTTTGTCAAAATACACAACAGCAAAACCCTTGTCACCTCAACGCACTTTTTGTGGGGTTCTTCAAGGTGTGTGTTTGCTTTACAAGAAAAAACAACAACAAATAAGAGCCTAGTTTCTAAAATTCCTACCAGCAGGTGTACTGCAAACAGCTTGGAGCAATGAAGCAGTGAGAAAAGAGGTCAGATATTTATATTTTTAGGGATGTTTTTCTTCTTCTTTCCTTTTTCTTGCTACTATTTATCAACTGGAGATTTTACTGAGTTCAATTCATCGTTCGCTTGTTTTTCTTTTTTTAATATGAAAACAACTCTTTTTGGTTTGGTAATTTTTGTTCACATTACGTTGAGTATCAGTTGCACGGCCATGGGAATTATATTGCCACAAACAAGTGTTTTTGGAAATATACCTCTGTGGTTTTTTTTTTAAAAGAGAAGCAGTTTTTAAACACCTACTGTCCCATTGCTGGACAGTATGGGTTTTGTTTTGTTTTGTTTTTGAGATAGTCAAAATTCTGCAAAATCTGATCCTTTTCTCCAGCTCCTTTCATCCCCCTGGGTATCAAACACTGAAAGGAGAGGAGAGAAAAACTCTCGTGGGGTTTGGATTTAGTCACCCTCTGAAAAGGGAGTAGATGTTGGAAATAGACTGGCTGAGCCAGCGGGAGGAGTCAAACAGGGAATTAGTCTGGAATCCCTTTGTGGGCGCAAAAGAGCAAAAGTCCAATCTCCCTTGAATGAACCTTCTCTCGTCTCACCCAGTTGCAAACTCCCAGTCTGGGAAGATTCCTTCATAGAGACTTGGGTAACAAAACAGCTAATTTAATTATTCACCTATGGATCTGGATTAGGTGAATTCTTCTCCTAATGATCTTCACACACACACACACACACACACACACACCGACAGCGGCTGAAAATTTGGGGAGCTGCAGTTCCTACGCAGGCAGGGCTTCTGATGGGTGAAAGCTTGTGGCTAATTTTAAGGTCTTCCTTACTCTGAATCCCAGCAAAAGGATTTTTACCATGTTTACTTAAAAGATAATCATTGTTTGCCTAGGGATCTGGAACGCTGCGTTGAATGGAGACCTCGAAGGGGTCAAGAGACACATCCTGAGCCGTGGGAAACCTAATGAGCCAGACCCGTTTGGATACACAGCTCTGGTGAGTGCGTTCAAGAGTGGGCAGGACACTGAAGAGGTAGCAACAGCAATAGGGCCTTCTCTGTGGCAGCACCGTCCCTTTGGAACTCGCTTCCAGTAGAGATTAGGACCATCCCAGATTTGCCTACCTTCCGTAAGGCCGTTAAGACCTGGCTGTGTCGGAAGGCTTGGACTTAAGATCTCCTCCCTCTTTATGGTTGTTGGTTGAATGTTGGATTGAATGGGTAGTTTTTTATTGTTTAGGGCACTGTATTTTTGTTGTACGCCACCTCGAGTTCCCAGTCTGGGGAAGAGAGGCGGGATATAAATCTAATAAATAAATAAATAAATAAATAAATAAATAAGAGATTTCTAATAAACAGGGAAGAGTGTTGAAATAGGAAATAGCTATTGAAGATACAAAACCAAGGAGAACTTTGGAAAGAATGTTGATATCATCCTGGCAATCAAGTGTTCCAGAGACAGATTGGAGCACAATCATAAATGCACACTACAAAGTTAATTTCAACAAGCTGAGAGAAACGCTGACTAAGTCTGATTGCATTGACAGAAATCCTTAGGCCAAAGGAAGTACAGGACGATTGGCACTGGAAATACAATAACACCTCATTCCATTGAGAGGGGAAAATGGGCAGCTTAGAAAACTGTTGTGGGTGCATTGGATAATTTTGAGTAAGCTAAATGTTGAAGATAAAATACAGAGAAAGCAGAAAGTGGGTTGTAATTTCCAAGAAGGATCAGCAAGCAGTTAATATTTGCAGCAAGAAGTCAAGTTTAAATTGCAAAAGTAAACTTCAGCTCGCAAGGGAAGCTGAAAGCAATAAAAAGAGGACCTTTTTTGACTATTCTACCATTTTCTCCGGGCAGTGGACCATCTCAATGTGAAAATAAATAAATAAATAAAAAAGAGGCTGACTCAGTGTAATTTTGTTGTGTTAAAATAGAAATATGGAGGACAGGCACATCGTTAGAGAACTGGAGGGTGGTAAATGCTGATATTTTCAGAAAAGGAAAAAAGAGGACCTGAGGAATTATAGGTTAGTCATCCTGATATTGAAACTGGAAAAATTCTGGAATAGATTAATAAGCATCTTGTGAGCATTTAGGAAAGAATGAAGTGCTTGGAAAGCTAGCAGAGGCCTATCAAGAATTATGAGGTTGAAAAACCTGATCCTTTTTTTTTTAACTGACCTTTTAGTTGATCATGGGGATATGTTGCATGTAATGTATCTTGACTTCTGCAAACATTCAACAGTCTCCAATGAAATTCTAGTAGAGGAAACAGCAAAATGAGGGCTACACTATGTTGCCATTAGTAGATTACAGAACTGGTTGAATAATTGTACTCAGAGGTGGTATTCAGCCAGTTCTGACAGGTTCGGGACAACCGGTAGCAATAATTTTGATTGGTTTGAAGAACTGTCAAATACCACCTCTGATTGGCCCCTCCAGTCCCCTTTCAGGAGCCTCCATGCACCCCTATTTAGCTGACAGGAGGCTTCAGGGAGGTTTTGTAGGCCAAAAGTGGGGCGTGGGAGGTGTGGCCCCTATTTGGCTACCAGGAGGCTTCAGGGTGGCTTTCGAGGCAAAAAAACTGGGCACAAGGGGGGTGCCATGGCCCACCCAGTCACATGACTGCATAGCCACGCCCACAAAGCCACGCCCACAGAACCGGTAGTAAAAGAATTTGAATCCCACCACTGATTGTACTCAACAACTGTGTATTTGCCGTCAATTTGAAAAGCAATGTCAAAGTGGTGAACTGCAGGGCTCAATTCTGGTCAATATATTTGAGAACCAGTTTGGTCTAATGGTGAAGGCACGAAACTAGAAAATAGGAGACCATGAGTTCAAATCCTGCCTTATCCATGAAAGCCAGCTGGGTGAACTTGGGCCAGTCCCTATCTCTCTGCTCACCTCACCTCACCTCACCGCACATGGTAGCTGTGGGGAACAGAGGGAGAGGAAGATGTGTTGGATATATTCTTTGCCTTGAGTTATTTGTAAAAAAATGAAAGCAAGATACAAATAAATTAATAAATATTTATAAATGGCATGGATGACAAGTGACAAAATGATATAAATATAGAAGGGATACCTTAGGGTTAGGGTCACAAGATCTTTGACAGTCAGGAAGAACGAGGAGAAACCGTAGAATGAATTTCGACAAGGATAAATGCAAATTGAAGGCACAAGTATAGGACAGAGGGGCTATATTGGATAGCAGTATGGCAAAAAGAAACTGATCATTGTCAATACAGTCCTTGACTGCGTCAGCAGAAGTAGCATCTAAATCAAGAGAAATCATTGTTCCTCTCTATTCTCTGATCATTACATAGCATCTAGAACACTGCATCCGGTTCAGGTCACTGCCTTTCAGAAAAGAAAGGGGCAAGGCTGAGCATGTGTTGAGGAGAACAACAGAGGTGATTGAGGACCTGGAAGTAAGGAACAGTTGGAGGCATTGGTACGTTGAGCCTGCAGAAGAGAAAACTGCAGGAAGACATGGTCAATGTTTTGAACTATTTAAAGGGTGGTCATTTTGTTGGGAAGAGAGTGCAGATTCAGAAATAATAGATTTAACTGGTAAGATTGGACAGCAGGAAGAATTTTCTAATGTTCAACAATGATTTGTTAGATGATGGGCTTACTCTACTGGAGGTCTTCAACAAAAGCTGCATAACCATCAAGGGGGGCAACTTTAGTTGTGGATTCATGAATTGAAGGTTTTGACTTCCGTAAATGATTTCCAGGATCTCTTCCAAATCTTATGTTCTCTGATTTCCACGAAGACGTGCTTCATGAGCACTGAGAAGTAAGTAAATTCTGTAACACTGAATGTAAAAATAAACATAAGCTTATGAAACTTTAGGACAAGATAAACGGGAATTTCTTTCCTCCTATTTGCCAGCATCTCATTAAAAGACTGGGCAAAAGTCATAGTGTAATAGATAAACATGTTGCATATGTTTTATAGATGGCATTTTGACCCAGAGAGACTAGCGAAGATGTTTAAAAATAAATCTACCAAGTGTTGGAAATGTCATCAAGAACCAGGTTCATATTACCATATGTGGTGGACTTGTAATGAAGCAAAAAAAAAGCTGTAGAGGTGGTCAACAGTATTAAGTATCTGGGGGTGCAGCTAACTAACAATCTGAACTTATCTCTCCGCCTATCATCCTTAGCGAAGCCTGCAAACCAGCATCTGAATTTCCTGTGCTGGATGAGGAGAACGCATATTTCTCCTGCCCTGGCCACTTTTTACAGAGGCACAATTGAGCGTCTTTTAACAAACTGCATCCCTGTTTGGTTTGGTGGCACTAGAGCCTCAGATAGAAAGGCCCTACGGAGAGTGGTGAGGACAGTGGAGATTATAGGAAGCTGCTATTCAGGATACTGCTTATAAGTGCTGTGTAATTCCCACAACACTGTCAAATTGCATTTAACCATCGTCTCTCCTCTATAAATGTGGTGTATATGTGCGATTGATGGTACTGTTTTTAACTTTTATATTGTTGTAATTTTTAAAATGCTTTTGAATTTTACGAATCGTACCTTGTTGGTCATCATTGTTAGCCACCTTGTGTTACCTCTGTTGGGGGAAGAAAGACGGGGTACAAATCTAATAAGATCAGATCAATCAAATCAAATTACTTACTAAAACTGTATCACTACGGTACTACTCTTCTCATCCTTCCTAGTATCTATCTCCTCCCACTTATGACTATAATTGTGTTGTTGTAACTTTACAATTTACATTGTCTTATCTGTTCTCCTAGTA
>JANHGC010015232.1:0-11419 GCA_027560395.1 Boaedon fuliginosus | reverse complement strand
CAGGCTCAGTTTATTCCCAGGTGAGTCTCTTGCTCCCTGTCCCATAATGCTGCTCTCCTACCTGTCCAGGACTGTTAAAAGCCTCGTCTCCTAAGTGGCAGCACTGATTTGACTTGGTTAACCTCAGGGCTACGTAGATCTGCTTCAGTCTTGCACAGGAACTCTGTATTGGGATATTTTTACAACACCAGCAATGGTTGGGGAAGCCTCTGGATGTTACATCGATGGCTGCCTTATGTCATGGGCTACATTTCTGGGCAAGAAGGATGCACCGCCCTTTTGCATCCGCTTCAGGCGGAGGGCAGTTGATCCTGGTCTCTTCGATCCATTTAATGACAAAGCCAGCTTGTTTCACTGCCTCTTCTATCACCTCCTTCTCCAGGTAGAGGACAGAGAAACGATATTGGTCAACTGTGTAGTAGTGTGCTTCAAGGGTTGAATAAAACAGGAGGTGCCCCCCTGGTTTCAGGAGGGAGCTGATGTTCCTGAAGGCCGATTGGAAAGTGGGGATGTCTTTGCAAGCCCCATCGAAGCACAGACTGGAGAGCAGACAATCTGCGGGTGGAAGAACCAGCGGGGCCAATGGGTTGGGTTGGGTCACATCGCATTTCAGGTACCGCTTGACGGCTCTTCGGACTTTCTCTTCCTTCTCTGGCCATTTTTCCCTGAGGGAGGGGGGAATGATAGGAAGAATGTGACCTGCCTACCTCCAAACCTTGGTCACTCTGGAGTTGCCCTTCTTTTTATGGATGCTGATAGGGCAGCTTTCCCAGGTCTGCTGTCCTTCAAAAACAGGAAAGCCCTTCTTTCTAAAAAACAAAATTGCTCCTTGCTTGGATTGAAATATTAGTCTGGGACCTGGAAGGTCTAGAACAGCGTTTCTCAACCTTGGCAACTCTCAAATGTTGCTGCTACCAATGGTGCAGCTGAAAGAGCTAATGCTACATTGACAAGATATTTACGTAGTTACGTAAATTATCAATAAACAAATTGGAAGGATCTATTACCATTTGCTGAAGTAGCCTATAATAAGGCGGTCCACAGAAGTACAGGTTTTACTCCTTTCAAGATAGTAGGTAGGGTGGACTTTCCAGCAACACTAGAGCTGCCAAGGATAGAAACAGATGGAGACCAAATGAGTGGGAGGAAAAACTAGAGGCTAGTGAGGAATATAAGCATTTTGCTCAAAGAAGGAGGCGAGGTTGTAAACCGATAGCTATAGGGGATAGGATGTATTTATCCACAAAATATTTACGGTTAAACATTCCGGGTCGTAAACTAGGACCCAAATACATCAACCTGTTCAAGATATGATAAACCCGGTCACGGTTGAGCTAGATATTCCACCTAAATTAGGCGAGATCCACCCAGGGTTCCATCTAAGCTTGTTGAAAACAACAGAGAGCAACGACAGCATTGAACCGCCCAGACCCGGACCCATAGTAGGCAACCGTTATAAAATCACGGATATCTTAAATTCTAGAATACATTGAAAAACCCTACAATATTTAATCAAATGGAAGGGGTGCCCTCTGCCCTGATCGTGTGGCCTCATGGGTGCCCATGTACATGCTACGAAACTGCAAACCCGATTCCATAATAAGTACCCCCATTTACCTGGTGGAACGTTGTGTGAACACTAACATGTGATATTTGTTTTCTGTTCTAGGGGGAGCCGCCTGTCGTGTCTGCCCGACACACCTTCGGCTCGACTGTGGGGCAGCGCAACCTCCTAGATTACGTGCAACTGTTGAATGGCTACGTTGAAGAATGGGGGCACAGGGTGCTGGGAATGATGGCTTGCGCAGGATGATGACCTCATGTGATGGGTGGAGGTATCTGGATAAAAGGCAGTGAGGGGAGCTCAACCCCAGCGCTAACTTTAACTAGTATATAATTGCATTTGGAGATTCGTCTATACATAAATAAAAGGATTGTGTAACTACTTCGTCTACCTGTGTTTGGTCCAGAAGAGTCCGGCAATGTGGACTTCGTCTCTCAGAATAGCCATCTTTCTAATTCTGATGACAGAGAAATGGAAACCAATGGAGGACTTTGGCTAGAGAAACCCTGCTTAGATGCAGGTCCTACCAGGAGAGAGAGCTTGGGAAGGGGAGGCCCAAAGAAGAGGTGGACCATTGAGGAGGAGATGACCCTGTGCTGATCTTTCTGAACCACTGCAGAAGACTTAAAACAGTGACTAAGTCTGGAACAACTGGTCCTCCACTTCCCATTTGCTCAGAAGAAAGGGTGGGCTTCTTGCCACTTTGCTTTCCGAGCAGAATGGGCACCAAAGCTACGTCTCCATCGTGAAGCAGCTCGTGAAGCTTTCTGAAAGGGAGTCCCCTTTGCTCCTTCATTGTGGACTCTTCTGCTCTGCACGATTATTCTCCCGTTAAGCTCCTGATTGCAAAATCTCCCCTCCTTCATTTTCATACATGGACAGAGTGGCCAAAGTTGAAAGAATGAAGATCTGGTTTCCTTCTCTCGTCCAATCTAAATTAATCTGAATCTTGAAAGGTGTCAAAATCAAAGTCAAAATCACACCTACCTGTCTCCCTCCAATTCACAGACGTATTTCACGATGGGGGTCCAGTCGAAAGCCCCCGGCTCCTTCCTCAGCCATCGCTGCATCTCCTCCCTGTTCTGGTCCGTGTAATCGGTGGCTATGATCTCCCGGAAGGACTCGCAGGCAGAGAGGAACTGGTGGATGGATGCACCACTGCCGATGTCGATGAGGGTGTCTCCCTTGATGCCATCTGGAGCCCATCAGCCCAAGACAGAGTTTTTCAAGCTCCTTCTGCTTTGGGTCCTTCACATCTGCTGTGCTGCATCCTGGTGCCAATTTCCCCCATCTGAATTGCCCCAGAAGCACCAGAAGCCCTTTGAAGGGCATCCTGGAGGCCCCCTGGTCACCTGGTCACCCCTTCCCCTCTTGGCATTCCCACGAAGCTGTTTCCAACCGTCCTGTTTCCCCACTCTTAGCAAGAAATAAACACACCGAAAGAGATTGGGGAAACCCTTCTCCTTGTGTTTCATTTCCAGATCAATCTGCAGAAAGGTTCAAGTAATAGAACACAGAATCACAGGCTTGGAAGGGATGTTTGGGACCATTTGGGGCATCTGCCTTTTCTAAGCTAAGTCCACTTCATGGCTGTTTGGACCCTGAAGATGACATCTACGTGATGCAGGTTACCATCCGCAGAATTGCGGAGGCGAAAGCAGGACTTTGAGATCTGCCTCTTGGCTCCTCCTGACCATCACAGATCAACCAGCGTCCCTCACCTTGAGGTTAAAATTGGGGAAGTCAACACTTACCTATGGTGAAGGCCCTGTGAGCCCCTTTCAGGAAGAAGGTTAGAAACTGACCCAGTCCTTCCTCCACAAGGCTAACTGTGTAGTACTTTTCCAGATGGTCTCTGGGATCAAAATGCTCAGCGTAAAAATCTTTCCCTGTGTAAGACTCTTCCATCATTCCAGAAACAGTCTTCCCAACCTCTGGATGTTCCTTTCATGCTCTGAGAATTATTATACTTTAGTCTTTGCTGGCTCCTCCCCACTGATTTCCCTTATAGATACATTCCTCAATAGAACACACTGTTAAGCATAATCATTATGTCACAGCATAATCATTATTTCCTGGTTGGAAGCGAGACCCAGACCTCTCCATTTTACGCAATGTTCTTTCTTGTAAAAGAGGCACACACAGTCTCTCTTCCCCTCTTGGGGCAAAGGAAGGAAGGGGGAAAGGAAGGGGGGCAGGTCCTCCCCTTTCTTTGCCCTACCTGTGGCCCAGATTCATAGTGCTGCAAGGGACCTCAAAGGTCTTCTCCCACCCCTCCTCAAGGCAGGAGTCCTATACCATCCCAACCAAATGGCTGGCCAGTTTATTTTTGAAAGCCTCCGGTGGCCGAGCCCCCACAACCCAAGAAGTCAAGCTATTCCATTGACTAATTGTTCTCACTCTCAGAAAGTTCTCCTTATTTCTAGGTTGTATGTCTCTTTGAGGGATACAGTGGCTCAGTGGGTAAGACGCTGAGCTGGTCGATCATGAAAGGTCGGCAGTTTGGCGGTTCGAATCCCTAGCGTTGCGTAACGGAGTGAGCTCCTGTGACTTGTCCCAACTTCTGCCAATCTAACAGTTCAAAAGCATTTAAAAATGCAAGTAGAAAAATAGGGACCCCCCTTTGGTGGGAAGGGAACAGCGTTCCATGCACCTTTGGCATATAGTCCTGCCAGCTACATGACCACAGAGACGTCTTCGGAAAGCACTGGCTCTTCGGCTTTGAAACAGAGATGAGCACTGCCCCCTAGAGTCGGGAACTGTCTAGCACCTATGTGCGAGAGGAACCTTTCCCTTTCCTGATGTCTCTTTGACAAGCTTTCACTCATTACTTCTTGTCCTGACCTCTGGCGCCCTTGAGAATAAGTCTCTTCTTTGTGACAACCCCTCAAGTACCGCTTGAAGTGGTAATGCTACTTTGGTAAGGTCACGCTTGGAATACCACAACCAATTTTGGTCACCACAATACAAAAGAGCTGTTGAGACTTTAGAAAAAGTGCAGAGAAGAGCAACAAAGAGGATTTGGTGACTGGATACTAAAACATGTGAGGAATGGTTGGGGGAATTGGGGTTATCTATAATGAAGAGAAGGACTAGGGGTGTCATGATAAGAGTCTTCCAATGTTTGAGGAGCTGCCACAGAGTGGAGCGGGGGTCAACCAATTCTCCAAAGCACGGAAGTCAACTTGTGACTGAAACTATGAGAAAACAGTTTTTTCCCCCCAACCTTGGCAACTTTAAGAGGTGTGGACTTCAACTCCAAGAATTTTACCCCCACAATTAGAACTTAAAATCCGATATTATCTGATCCTTGGAGATACACTCCCAAATCAAAATAAGTAGATTGTGTCCTGGGCTGCCCCAACCCTCAGGGCTGTGGGAGCTGTTCTTCAAAGCCAACACCCTAAACTGATCAGGCAGGACAAATTCGGGGTGGAATTTTTCCCTGAAATATCTGAGAAATGTTCTCTGTTCCCCTGAATGCCTTCTCTGTTCTCAGAAACATTCTGGGCTCCAGGGGCATTGAGCCATCTCCTGTCTTCCAAATAAGGGAAACCCAGCAAAAATGGATCTTGTGATCTTCTTCTCCTGCCACCACATCTGCCCCCAGCCCACTCGGTGCCTTCTTCCTGCTACAGAAGCACAATGGCAGAGCACAAACTTAGGAGTATTGATCATCGATCTCTTGATTTCCTTATATTCGTGCAGAGCCCCTAAAGTTGCATCCAGAAAGCAGAATGACCCCAATGAACCTCTAGGAAATAAATGACCATTGGATGTGCCTTCAGAGCCTCTACAGATCAGTTGCTAAGTCCATTCAGAAATTCTACCGAGATACACCAGCAAATCTTCGCTTGTGGGACAAAGTGCGTAGCTGCTCAGATATGCCTGGACAGATCAGCTCTGCACCAACCCATCTTTTTTCTCCCATGAGACAAAAGTGCTTGCCAACCAGATGCCTCTTCTGGATACAAGTACTACCTTGTTCTGCTTCTTTGCCAGCTACCGTTACTTGTCCACACCTTTCCCAGAATTTCTGCTTCTGCAAATGGCGGCATCTTTAAAAAAAACGAGGCAGCTGCCTGTCATGAAGGTGCCCGTAGGCAGCCTGACCCGTGCCATAGGGCAGAAGACCTGTCAAAGTGGAGGAGGGGATTGGTTCACCAGCTTAAAACAGATCTGTCATGCAGCTGCTTTCCAAATCAGCCTCCCCTTTGTGCTGGAAAGACCCCACAACCAGACAAACAGTCTGTCGGAGTCCCTGCCTGGCCAAAGAACCAGAGTGTAATATGTTTTATCCAACTCAGCATGATCCAGATGTGGGTGGGGGGACATTTCGAGGTGGGACACTGAGCAGATAAGAAGGGGATAAAACCAAGAGGGCTGAAGGAAGCTGCCAGAGGTAGCCTCGTGGGTGATCGGCCTCTGCTTTGAACCGGCTCAGCCTTGCTGCTCATTGGGGAAGCAGAGAGAGGAAGGGATTGGGGGCTCTGACTTGGAGAAGAGCAGCCGCCAGAGGCACAGAGAGACGTGCCCCTCAGCCAGGGGCAGGGCAGCCAGGAAGAAGGGAGTGCCAGGTTAGAAAGGGCAGGGCTGAGGGCAGCCCAGGGCAGCCCATGCCCGGAGAATTCACGTGCATACCACACAAGGGAAGCAGAAACCAACACACAAACACGGAGGCAAGATGTTACTTTATTACACACAGAGCCATTCGCTAGATGCCTCCTAGGAAAGGCATTGAAAGGAGCACAGAAGCCACGTGGTGTGAGCTTTCCCTAACTGGTATAACAGATTCATTGCAATAGTTGGGGAAGCCTCTCAATGTCATCGACAGCTAATTTTCATGGGCTACATTTCTGGGCAAGAAGGATGCACAGCCCCTTCCCATCGGCTACAGAAGGGGGGAAGTTGATCTCGGTCTCCTCAATCCACTTAATGACAAAGCCAGCCTGTCTCACCGCCTCTTCTATCTCCTCCTTCTCCAAGTAGAGGGCAGAGAACCTGCGTTGGCCCACCATGTAGTAATGGTCCTCAAGCGTTGAATGGAAGAGAAGGTGCCCCCCTGGTTTCAGGAGGGAGCTGATGTTCCTGAAGGCCGATTGGAAGGTGGGGATGTCTTTGCAAGCCCCATCAAAGCACAGGGTGGAGAGCAGACAATCTGCGGGTGGAAGAACCAGCGGGGCCAAAGGGTTGGGTTGGGTCACATCGCATTTCAGGTACCGCTTGATGGCTCTTCGGACTTTCTCTTCCTTCTCTGGCCATTTTTCTCTGGGAGAAACAACAGGAAGAATGTGACCTGCCTACCTCCAAAGCTTGGTCCCTCTGGAGTTGCCCTACTTTTTATGGATGGAGATAGGTCAGGTTTCCCAGGTCTGCTGTCCTTCAAGAACAGGAAAGCCCTTCTTTCTAGAAAATCTCCTTCTTGCCCAGGTCCAACTATCAGTCTGCAAAAACCAAGGGCAGTAATTCTCAACCCTGGCAGCTCTTAAGATATATGGGATTCAGATCCCAAAATGTCCCAACCAGCACATCCACCTTCCTCCACCTACCTGTTTCCCTCCAACTCACAGACGTATTTCATGATGGGGGTCCAGTCGAAAGCTCCCGGCTCCTTCTTCAGCCATCGCTGGACCTCCTCCCGGTTCTGGTCAGTGTAATCACTGGCTACAATCTCACGGAAGGACTCGCAGGCAGAGAGGAACTGATGGATGGTTGGGCCACTGCCAATGTCAATCAGGGTGTCTCCCTTGATGCCATCTGGAGCCCATGGAGCCAAATGCAGAAGTTTTCAAGCTCAATCTGCTTTTCTCCACATTGTTGCCTATTTCCCCCCATCTAAACTCCCCCAAAAGCACCAGAAGCCCTTCAAAGGGCAACCTGGAGGCCACCTGATCATCTGGCAACCCCCTTTCCTTCTTATCATTCCCATGAACCTGTTTCCAACCCACCTGTTTTCCCCTCTCTCAGGAAGAAATGACCATCCTGAGCATCTCAGATCAAGGAGGCTCTCTCACTTTGAGGTTAAAATTGGGAAAGCCAACACTTACCTATGGCGAAGGCCCTGTGGGCCCCTTTCAGGAAAAAGGTTAGAAGCTTATTCACTCCATCATCATCATCAAAGTTGACTTTATAATACGTTTCCAAATAGTCTTTGGTAACCAAATTCTCGGCGTAGAAATCTCCCTCTGTGAAGGGCTCCTCCATCACGCAGAAACTCTTTGGCTGGTTGCTCCTCTCAAGTGCTGGGCTTTATCCTATTTTTTATCTCGGTCAGCTCCACCCCTTGATTTCTCTTAATTGGTTTCTCAACAAAGCCCAGTGTTGCAGGCTGCAGCGTGATCGTTTTGCCCATTGCTTGCCAAGAGATCAGAAGCCATGATCTGTCCTCTCCCTCTTAAGCAACCAGGTGTTCTCCCCTGGAAAAGGGGCAGCAGAAGGCCCCTCCCTCTCCCATCAAAGAAAGTGAGAGGGGAAGGAGTAGGGCCATGGGAGGAGAGGGGGTAGGAGAGGCCATGGGAGACAACAGAGTCTTTGGGGCCAGGTCTCCAAAGGGCCAGCTCCACCTCCCTGCTCTGATCACCCTACGGAGCAGAGTGTCTTTTTGGCTCCTCTGTGAATATTATCTGGTCTGATCTAAGCTCCAAAACCCGATAAGCATGGACAGCTCAGCTGGGCACCAACCCATCATTTTTCGACTTTGCCCCCAAAGGGCTTGCCAGCTGGCCACCACTTCTGGGCACGAGTGCAGGAAGGTAGCCTGGTCCTTGCCTCGTTCTGCCTCTTTGCCAGCTGCACTTCCTTGTCCCGACTTGCTCCTCAATTTCTGCTTCTGCAGATTGCATCATCCTTAAGAAATGGGGCAGCTGTCTAGCACGAGGGTGCCCGTGGGCAGCCTGAGCCCTGCCATGTGGGGCATCAAGGTGGAGGAAGGTATTGGTTCATCAGCCTAAACCAGCTCTGGCATGCAGCTGCTTTGCAAGAGAGCCTCCCCCGTCTCCTGGAAAGACCCCCACCTGCAGAGAAAGTCTGGCAGCATCTCTCAGCTGGAAACACAGCTGCCCCTGCCTGGCCAAAGAACCAGAGAGCAATAGGTGTTCCCCAATCCTGCCAGAGCCAGATGTGTGTGGGAGACACTTAGAGGCGGGGCACTCCTAGGAAGGCGTGGAAAAGAAACCACAAGGTGTGTGCTTGCCCAAGGTTGTATAACAAAATCATAATAATGGTTGGAGAAACCTCTGGGTATTACTTCAACAGCTGTCCAATTCTAGCCACCGGGGAGATTAGCAAAGATGTTTAAAAATCATGCCAACTGTTGGAAATGTAATCAGATACCAGACCCATAATATCATATGTTGTGGGCATGTCCAAGAGCAAAAAAATACTGGGCGAAAAAGGGTCAGAGAAAATGCTAAAGCAACATATGGATTTAAAGCCAGAAATATTTTTGTTACTGTAGGTATATTACCTGAAAAAATATGATAAAGTTTTTGTATATTTACTATTACATGTGTTGACAGCAACAAGAACTGTATTTGCACAATATTGGACATATGCGTTAATTCCCACAGATGAAAATATAATTAAAAAAATATTAAACTCTGCAAAAATGGATAGATTAACATTAAAGAGAAAAGAGAAAAAATAATATTTTTAACATGGGATTTGTTTACAAATGGTTAGACAACAAAGATAGAAATTAGAAGTTGGAAGATTACTTTTATTTACGTGTAAATATTGTTATTAGTACTGATATTGTGTATAAGTAAGTAGACTCAGACAATACACTGTATATTAAGCACTTGTGTGATGAAGAAAAAATGTACAAATAAAATTTATTTCAAAAACCAGCTGTCTAATTTTCATGGGCTACATTTCTGGGCAAGAAGGATGCACAGCTTCTTCCCATCGGCTACAGAAGGGGGGAAGTTGATCCTGGTCTCCTCAATCCACTTAATGACAAAGCCAGCCTGTCTCACTGCCTCTTCTACCATCTCCTTCTCCAAGTAGAGGGCAGAGAACCTCCGTTGGCCCGCCATGAAGTAATCTCCCTCAAGCGTTGAATGAAACAGGAGGTGCCCCCCTGGTTTCAGGAGGGAGCTGATGTTCCTGAAGGCCGATCGGTAGGTGGGCATGTCTTTGCAAGCCGCTTCAAAGCACAGGGTGGAGAGCAGACAATCTGCGGGTGGAAGAACCAGCGGGGCCAAAGGGTTGGGTTGGGTCATATCGCATTTCAGGTACCGCTTGACAGCTCTTCGGACTTTTTCTTCCTTCTCTGGCCATTTTTCCCTGGGGAGAAACAACAGGAAGAATGTGACCTGCCTAGCTCCAAAGCTTGGTCACCCTGGAGTTGTCTTTCTTTTAATAGATTTATTTATTTTTATTTATTTTATTTTATTTGGATTTATAGGCCACCCAATCCTGCAGGATGGAAATAGGTCAGATTTCCCATATCTGCTGTCCTTCAAAAACAGGAAATTTCCTTCTGCAAATTTCCTTCTTGCTTGGATTCACATCCAAGGTGACATTCAACCAGTTCTGACAGGTTCTGAAGAACCGGTAGTGGTAATTTTGATTGATTCAGGGAACCGGCAAATACCGCCTCTGATTGGCCAACAGCATAGCCACGCCCATCAAACCACATCCACAGAACCGGTAGTAACAAAATTTGAATCCCACCACTGATTCACATATCTGTCTGGAAGGGTTGAGGACAGTGCGCTCCTCCACCTGGGCGATGCCTAAGATGTCTGGGTTTCAACTCCCAGAATTCCCCAGACAACATGAGGAGGACCAGCCTCGTTATTCCCCAGGGAAAGCTGCAGACATGCAGCTTCTACGGCAGTCACCCGTCTCTTTGTCTTGGTACCACTACCTCACAGATGGGGAGCGGACTATAAATAATTTGAATAAACTAATTACTGTATGAGTCATTAATAAAAATACCCTGACTTCTCTCCCTTTGGTTGGGAAGCAAAAAAATAATAATGGTAGCTTTTGTGTGATGAGGTCTCCACTCTGGCATCTTAGGGTTGCTGTGGAAATGGTCTATTTATATGTGCAGTTAATTCACTCCTGAGCAGCACATGCCCTTCTCCAGTATCAACTGGCAGGACAGAGGAGCCACACTTTTTCTAATCAGGTTAATGGGTGAATCCATTGGACAACGTGCCAGTTGAAACAAGGAGGAGAACAGCAAGGTGTGGAGGGTACAACAGGCTACAAACTTTGATTCCTCGTCTTTCTGAGTCCGAGGCAAGAAGAAACTGAGAGGGAAGCCAATGGATCGGTGGCTAGGGAGGCGCTGGTAACATAAAGATCCCAAGAGAGAAAGCTTGGGAAGTGGGGATCCAAAGAAAAATGGATCATTGAGGAGGAAAGGACCCTGCAGATCCTGAAGAAGACTTAAAATAGAAACCAAGTCTGGGGCAATTGGTTCTCCACTTCCCATCCGCTCAGAAGGAACTCTGGATGTGTTGCCACTTTGCTCTCCGAGCAGAATGGGCACCAAAGCCACGTCTCCATCTCGGCAGCAGCTCGTGAAGCTTTCTGAAAGGGAGTCCCCTTTGCTCCTTCAGTGTGGACTCTTCTGCTCTGCATGATTATTTTCCCGTTAAGCCCCTGGTTGCAAAATTTCCCCTCCTCCATTTTCATACATGGACAGAGTAGCCAAAGTTGAAAGAAGAGTGTCTGATTTCGTTCTTTGGCTGGGCTAAATTAATCTTAAAGACTTTCAAAGCAAAAGCTACGTTCTTCCTCCACCTACCTGTCTCCCTCCAAGTCACAGACGTATTTCACGATGGGGCTCCAGTCGAAAGCCCCCGGCTCCTTCTTCAGCCATCGCTGCACCTCCTCCCG
>JANHGC010015009.1:0-11436 GCA_027560395.1 Boaedon fuliginosus | reverse complement strand
CAATTCAAGGTGCTGGTAATGACCTTTAAAGCCCTACATGGCTTAGGACCAGAGTATTTGTGAGACCACCTTCTGCCGCCAACAGCCTCCCATCACCCAGTTCGGTCCCACAGAGTCGGCCTCCTCAGGATTCCTTCAGCCAGACAATGTCGGCTGTTGGCCTCCAGGAGGAGAGCCTTCTCTGTGGGATCACCCACCCTCTGGAATGGTCTGGAGCTCCGGATAATTCCCAACCTTCGATCCTTCCACCGTGCCCTGAATACCTGTCTCTTTAAACCAGCTGGTCTAGGATGAGCCCATTGCTAGTTTTAATAATCTGTGTAATTTGATCCCAATTTTAAACTTATTTATTGCATTTAAATGAAATTTAATAGGGTTTTAATTTTTTTTGTATTGTAGTGTTGTTTTTATTGTAAGCCGCCCTAAGTGCTCAGGGAGAAGGGTAGCATATATATCCAATAAAACAAACAAATAAATAAATAAATTTAGAGAAGCATATGGAACTTAATGAAAAATCAGGATTCAAACAACAATACATATTCTCTACATACAAGTCTGTTGGGCCACTGCTTCAGCAGCTGCACTAGCTGCCCATTTGTTTCCAGGGGGGATTCAAAGGGGGGATTCAAAGTGCTGGTCCTGACCTTTAAAGCCCTAAACTGATAGGGTATCTGAGGTCCACCTTGTTCCATATAATCCAACCTGTCACCTAAGGTCATCAGAGGGGGCCCAGCTGACTGTGCTGCCGCCCAGGGAAGTGAAAAGTGTGGAGGCCAGGAACAGGGCCTTCTTGGTGGTAGCACCCCGGCTTTGGAACCCTCCCCCTAGAACTCAGGAGAGCTCCCTCATTACAGAGTTTCAGGTGGAACTTAAAAGACTTTTTATTTTAAAAGGGCTTTTAGTGAGGCAGACGCTGGAGGGTTATGGTTGTTTTAATCTTTGTTTTAATTGGACTGTATTTTTAAACTGTATTTTAATTGTATCTTACTCTGTTTATTGTTTCAATGTTATTTTTGTTGCTTTAATATTGTTAGCCACCTTATGTTCCCTTTTGTTAGGGAAGAATATAAATGGGATATAAATATAATAATAACAATAACAATAATAACATTAATAATATAGGTTTGCTGAAAATTATGACCACAGGAAGTTATTAAAAAAACGTGTTCATCTTCCACCTCAACACCCTACACAGTTTTCTAGTATAGCAGTGCCATCTAGTGGTCTTCCTGGCTAATGAACATTTTGCCATATCTGTTGCATAGTCTAACATAAATAACGACTGAATAATGAAAACTATAAACAATTAATATATAGAAGAAGTGCCTTGTAACTTTTAAATGTTAACACTTCATGAAGTAAAAAAATGGAACCGCTACAAAGAACTGTTTCCTATTCCTACATTGCCAAAGTTTACCATGGCGGGTGATACTAAAAGTTGCTGAAAGTTTTAAAAGAACCAACAGAGCAATACCTGCTGATCCCCAGGTGTACTTGATTATAAAGCCAAAAGAGCCCCATAGTTTGCCCTGAAGTTAAGTAGAAATTACTTCTTTTCAGGACTGTATGGAGTCTTTCACTATTCCACTCTCAATCCTCTTACCCAGTCATGGAGGTTTAGGTCCCACTCTATCATTAGGAATGATTTAGGGCTCCAAAGCAGAGTTTCTTTTAATGGGCTTCTTAATGTAGGTGCACAGTGTCAACAAAGACACTGAGCTTGTCAGCTGGAAGGCTGACAGTTCGAGTTTGAGACCCGAGTGCTGCACAAAGGGTTGAGTTCTCATTACTTGCTCCAGCTCCTGCCAGCCTAGCAGTTCAAAAGCATGCAAATGCGAGTAGATAAATAGGTACCATGTGTGGGAAGGTAATAGCATTCCATGTGCCTCGAAGTATAGTCATGCTGGCCACATGATCATTCAAAATGTCTTTGAACAACACTGGCTGCCTTGGCTAAGAAATGGATATGAACACAGCCCCCTAGAGTCAGTGTTAGACAAGGTAAACCTTTACCTTGGGGCTACTGTGCATTGTTTAATGGACTGATAAATTGGCAAAATGGACTGCTAAATTGGCCATGCCCACCCAGTCACATGACAACCTGATCATGCCCACCCAGTCACATGATCACATAGCCTTGCCCACCAAGCCACACCCACCAAGCCACACCCACAGAACCGGGAGTAAAAAAAATGGAATCCCACCACTGTTCTTATCCTTATAGTACCCAAGGTCGGACCTAATTAATATTTGGCTAGATTGCCATGCCAGTAAACAGGACTGGAACATAATTATTTTTAAAGGCAGTGGTAACTTCTATATTATTGTGACTTCCCGTGAGGACTCGGAGCTGAACTTCTGCACTGAGGCAAAAATTGGTGACCAGAACCAAAATTTTGGCCACATTCAATCTTTCCAAACAAAAGGAAAGATCGTGAAATTTTGTCCCTGCAGTCCAGACAACTTCTCTTTGCAAGAACACTGAAGTCTTTTGTGTTGGCTCGTGACTGGAATAACTGGGAGCTGAGGGAGAACTACCAAGTTCACATCTGTTAACATAGCTTATATGGACAAAAAGCTCCGCTGAGCCTCATTTCTTAATCACTTTTGGAATTGCTTTCTGATTACTTTTTAACTATTAAAAACCTTCGGATAAAATGGGATTTTGAAGAGTGGATGGATTCTAAAGAGAACCAGAATAAACTAAATTATAATTAAAGGAGAAGGACACTTAAATTCAATTACAAATTTAGAAGGGAGCAAAATATTTAACATAGGATTAATTCAAGGATAGTTGGGGATAATGGACTAAGATGTTAATGTTTAGATTATCTCCTATCATAGATAAATTGGGTTTAAAAGAGGATATAGAAGTTTTACTGGACAAGATCGAGACCGAGACCGAGGCTGACTTGAATGTGGATTTAAAAATGACAAGTTATAAGAATGATATGGAAAAAGATGTTACATTAAATATACAAATGAAACCACCTGTTTTAATAATTAAAAGGGATATTTAAGAGCCTTGGTGGCGCAGTGGTTAAATGCAGCACTGCAGTTTCTGCTGACTTTTTCAGCAGGTTGTCAGATCGAATCCCCAGGCTCAAGGTTGACTCAGCTTTCCATCCTTTCTAAAGTCGGTGAAATGTGGACCCAGATTGTTGGGGGCAATAAGGTGACTCTGTGGCTGCTTGGGGAGTGTTGTAAAGCTCTGATAAGCAGTTTATAACATCTGAGTGCTATTGCTACCCATGTTGTAAGCCACCCAGAGTCCTTTGGGAGTTGGGTGGCATAAAAATGTAATAAAATAGATAAATAAATAAATAAACAAATAAATATGCAAATAACAAACCTGAATTATTTTTCTTACTTTGGATTTATAAAAGAGACTTGTAAAGTTTTGATGGATTTTCTGAGATATGATGAACAGAAATGAAAAGAAATTCTGGGTCATTATTTAAGGTGATTAAAGATCAAGAATGTTAAATCAAAGGAAAGGAATATAAAGTTGGTTTATTTGGCAGAGGTTAAAATATATATTTTGTGGGGTCACTTATATTTCTTCCAATTCCTAGTCATTCAGTGACTCATTTGGCTTTGGGTTGCTAAATGTCCAGTCATAGGAAGACATATAAATGACCTCACAAAAAATGCCAGGCTTTGAACTAACATAACAGCAATGGACAATCCTGAATAGGATGTGCACCTTACATGGCATCTACCAAGACTCTCTGTATATATGTGGCGTACTGTCCTCCACTCAGTGTGATTGCAGGTTTCACGTCAAATTGTAGATCACATTTCGACTAGCTGTAAGCTGAGGGTATATATCGATCCAGTATCTGTTTATTTTAATATAAATGATACTGTGCTTCAATGGTTAGAAGGCTTAGACCGACATTATCATAAAACAAACTATATTTTTAACATTTATATTTTATTGGGTTCTACAAATCTAGATGATATGTTGTTATAATGTTTATTATTTATTTATTTTATTCATTTTATTAGATTTATACCCCGCCTCTCTTCCCCAGTCAAGTGGAACTTGAGGCGGCTAACAACAATTTAAAATACAATAAATAGTACAATATAGGGCTCACAATCTGGGTGTCCTCCTAGACTTACGGCTCAATTTGGAAGATCATTTGACGGCCATGGCTAGGGGGGTCTTTGGCTAGGTTCACCTGGTACACCAGTTACATCCCTTTCTGGACCGAGATACCCTACTCACAGTTACCCACGCCCTTATCACCTCGCATCTGGACTACTGCAATGCTCTCTACATGGGGCTGCCCTTGAGGAGCACTCAGAGACTTCAACTGGTGTAAAATGCGGCTGCACGGGTTGTCATGGGGGAACCTCAGTATTCCCATGTAACACCATTCCTGCGTGGTCTGCATTGGCTTCCAGTTGTCTTCCGGGTGCAGTTCAAGGTGCTGGTAATGACCTTTAAAACCCTACATGGCTTAGGATCAGAGTATTTGCGAGACCACCTGCTGCAACCGACAACCTCCCATCGCCTGGTTTGGTCCCACAGAGTCGGCCTCCTCAGGGTGGCTTCGGCCAGACAATGTCGGCTGGGGCCCCCAGGGGGAGAGCCTTCTCTGTGGGAGCACCCACACTCTGGAATGGTCTGACCCCGGAGCTTCGGACAATTCCCAAACTTCAATCCTTCCTCCGTGCCCTGAAGACCTGCCTTTTTCAACAAGCAGGTCTAGGATGAGCCCATCGTTCGTTTTAATAATTCATTTAATTTGATCCCAATTTTAAATTTGTTCTCCCACTTTTAAATTATTTATTGGATTTAAATAAAATTTAATAGGGTTTCAAAAGATTTTATTATATTGTTGTTTTTTATTGTTGTGAGCCACCCTAAGTCCTCAGAGAGAAGGGCAGCATATAAATCCAATAAAATAAAATAAATAAATATATTAAAAGTATCTAACACAGTCACATAACAACCAAAAAACTCTTCCAAGGGGCGGGGGACATCAATTCTAGGCCCACCAACAAAGCCAGGTCTTAATAGCTCTGCGGAAGGCCAACAAGATAGGGATGGTTCTGATCTCCATGGGAAGTTGGTTCCAAAGACCGGCAATGCCACAGAGAAGGCCTTAACTTGGGGACCCGCCAGCTGACTTTCTTTAGCTGACGGGACCCATAACAGGCTGACTCTGTGGGATCTAACTGAGCACTGGGAGGCATGAGGTAGCAGAAGGCAGTCTTGAAGGTACTGCGCTCCTAAGCCATGAAGGGCTTTAAAAGTTGTTACTTGCACCTTGAATTGCACCCGGAAGACCACTGGGAGTCAGTGCAGCTCGCATAGGACAGGTGTTATATGGCTGCACCAAGGTACACCCTTAATCACTTGCATGGCCGCATTCTGGACCAGTTGAAGTCTCTGAGTGCTCTTCAAGGGCAGCCCCATGTAGACCGCATTACAGTAATCCAATTGAGGTGACAAGGGCATGAGCGACCGTAAGAAGAGCCTCCCGGTCCAGGAAGGGGTGCAACTGATGCAACAGGCGAACCTGTGCATAGGCTCCCTTGTCCACAGTTACCAAATGATGGTCCAGTTGCAACTGTGGGTCCAAGAGAACCCCTAAGTTGCGCACCTGTTCTGAGAGGAGCAATTTTTCTCCCCCCAGCATCAACGATGGAGAATCCACTGGACCATGGGGAGGGGGAGGCAGCATTCACAGCCACTCAGTCTTGTCAGGGTTGAGCCTGAGTCTGTTGATCCCCATCCAGATCCTCATGTCCTCAAGACACTGGGACATCACCTCAACGGCATCACTAGTTCGGCCCGGGGCCGAGATGTACAATTGGGTATCATCAGCGTACTGATGGTACCCTACACTGTGCCATCGGATGATCTCACCCAGTGGTTTCATGTAGGAGAGGGGAGAGAACCAAATCCTGAGGAATCCCGCAAGGCAGAGGCCTCGGGTCAGATCTCTGCCCCACTACCAACACCAACTGGGTACGGCCCGAGAGATAGGAGGTGAACCATCGCAACACAGTGCTTCCCACTCCCAACCCTCTAAGCCGCCCCAGAAGGACACCATGGTCAATGGTATTGAAAGCTGCTGAGAGGTCAAGAAGCACCAGGACAGAGGAAACTCCCCTATCCCGGGCCCGCCAGAGATCATCTGCTAGTGCAACCAATGCTGTCTCAGTGCTGTACTTGCTTTAGTCCATGATATGCCACACACTAAATAAATAAAATAAATACATTTTGTTTTCTGATAATTTTGCCTGGACTTTTGACAATAACTAGGACTGAATGACAAGAATTTAAGAATTTGTTTACAGATAAGAGATATGGAGACAAGACCTATTTTGTTTTATTCTTAGTGAAGATAGTAACTTATGGAAGTTCTTTGTACTAGTGGTGAAAGCGAAAGTCATTTCTTTATTTCATTTCTTTTTCTATAATATATTCTTATTTCTTCTTCCCTATTTTTCTTTCTATTTTCTTTTATGTACATTCTATCCCTTTGTTCATTCTTTTACACATTTTCTTAGCTTGCATTCTTTTATTCTTGTAGCCTCTGTCTTCTTTGTAACTGCAAACAATTTTTTTTTCTAAGGAATCTCTGTAATTATATCAATATAACAATGGTTGTTAAGTTCAAGGTGAGCATATTTTACTTTTAAGGCATTTTTAATATCCTCCTAGCTGCAATAGAAAAGCAAAGCTGGACAGAGGTCAGGTGAACACAATCAATTATCCTGTACACATCTTTAAGTGTTATAAATTGAAACAGTTTCCCCCCAACATAGTTTATTTCGAGTAAGCACTTTAATTTCGTTCCTGTCTGTAAAGGCAAAACTTCTGCAGAGGTAAAGCAAAATGGAAGAACAACAACCCCAGTATCATTCAAAACTGTAGTTGGGATTCGAAGGAGATTCCCCGTCCAGTAAGTCTTAACTGAGCTCATAAAAAATATCCACAGCTTTTATGCCTTTAAAAAAAGAATTACTACATCCAAAAGTGTTACAAAGTCTGTTGCCCAAAGTAGTTGAACCTTGTGTTTTCTGCACTTGCATATTTATGCTCTCCTTGACCTGTATTTTATGAGCCACAGGCAGTGTTGTTTGTAGGAAGAGAATTTTTGAAGACAACTTTAGAACAAGAAAGTTTTGTTGGTAGATCTGGTAAGCATTTAAGATTTTCTAGGCTGGTTTAAGTTATTATAACAGTTTAAAAGTTATTTTCATCCTTACGGCTTTGCTAACAATACATAGGTAATATAGGAAGGTCCGATATAGGGGAAAAAAGTTACATTATCATGAAAACAGAGAGGAAAGGAATGCAGTAGATGAAGCAAAAGAAACAGTTAAAATACCTGGGTAAATGTTTTTTTATAGTTAACCCTAAACAATACCTTCATGTAGAAAGCAGAAATAATTTTGCTTGAGTTGTTTTAAGAAATTAAAGATGGGAATGGAAACTGGAGATCATTGGGAGATAACTAGTTCCCAGTTCAGTACAAGAGTGCCACTGCCACCATCAAAGTGTGTGTGCGGGGGGTGCGTGTGTGTGTCCTACCCAATCTTGACAGTAGGTGGCATAACGTGGAGGTCACAATGTCACGACTTGGTCTCAGAATCATAACCAAGTAGATTTGATGACAAATAATGTACTAATATACTTAGAAAACATTCATTTTTTAAATAAAAAATAAAATAAAACATCTTAGGCCTGTGGTTGCGAACCTATGCCATGCGTGCCCAAGGGGGCACGCAGAGCCCTGTCTGCGGGCACATGAGCTGTCGGCTCACCACACATGTGCACCCACGTCCCGTCAGTTCAGTTGCAAAATGGGCTCTCCCACCTGCCCCTGAGCTATACTTACCTTGGTTTCCTCTTTCAAAGTTCAGCTGATCGGTGCAGCAGCTGTTTTTTGGCTCTGGGGGGATCACACATGCATGGGGGGGTCACATGCATGTGCGTGGGGGTTGCATGTGCATGCATGGCAGGCTCGCACCTGCACATGCACTTTCGGCACATGACAATGAAAAGGTTTGCCATCATTGTCTGTTATGTCCCCCCCCCTTCAGCACACAAATGGACACCACTAGGAAAGAGTTAACACTCTAGCCTTTAGTAGATATTTTTCTTTGATCAGTACTTGGCAATTACACTCAAAACAAAGTCTTAATTACCTTGTGTGACCATAGAAACAAGATAAGTCCAAACAATTTACAGTTCTTCTGAAAGTAAAGTTCACAAACAGAATCGGATTTTGCAAAGAGAATAGTCAAAATGCCACAAGCCAAAAAGAGTCAAAGCCGAGAGATTCAAATTAGAGTTTCAGAGCCAAAGCAATCCAGGAACGTGACCAGAGTTTTTGTTATTGTTCGTCACAGAATTATTAGAGCAACCACACCCCTTTTTATACCTTGCAGGGTATGGTCCGATCAGAGACTCAGCTACTCCCGGCCCCTACTACTACTACTACGCTGTTGCAAACGTTTATCCCTATGTCTTTCCCTCGGATCTAGCCAGGATTCCTCCCCGCTGTTATCCCTCTCCAGCTGCTGTTCTGGCTCCCTCCCAGCTTGGCTGATAACAGGCTGTTCTTGTCTTCCTTTGTTGTCCGTGGGAGAAATGCGGTGATGTTAAATGGAGTCCACAGAAATTATTGTCTGTTTGGGAGTTTCTTGAGAAAGTTGCTGTTTAAGTTTTTCAAGGTTTGATTGTACCTGGCCAATTGGCCTACGTTTTTTTTGGAGGCATCCTTTCTGGAATGAAAATGAATAACGTGTAAGAAAAGTACAGTTGGGTCTGGTGGAAAGTGACCGGCGTGGAAGAGAGGTGGTGAGAGCAAGGGGAAGTGGCCAGTGTTGTTTCGATTATTGGAGGTGGGAGCGTGGAGAGCGGCGTGGAAGAGAGCCGGTGAGGTGGGAGCATGGAGATCGACATGACGTGGGAGCGTGGTGGCGTGGAAGAGAGAAGAGGCTGGCGCAGTTACCTCCTCGGTGAAGCGGCTGGGGAGATCGGCATGCGGTGGGAGTGTGGAAGAGGGGAGAAGCAGCCGGCGCAGGTAGAGAGGCGGTGAGATGGAAGCGTGGATATCGGCATGAGGTGGGAACGTGGTGGTGTGGAAGAAAGGGGAAGTGGCTGGTGTAGTTATCTCCTCGGTGAAGCGGCCAGGGAGATCAGCATGAGGTGGGAGTGTGGAGATCGGCATGAGGTGGGAGCATGGAAGAGAGGGGAAGCAACCGGTTCAGTCACCTCCTTGTGAAAGTTGCTGCCGGAAGGGCTATGGGCAACGGGTCCATCGATGGATGCTGTGCGCATCAATGGTTGCGGGCTGTGTGCAGCCGGGGCAAGCTGTTGCAGTCGTTGGCTGCTCCTATGGCCAGAGCCTGTAGTGCACATGCAGCAGGAGTGGCGCATGCGCAGTAGTGATTTGCTGATCAGTGTGGGGGATTGTCACTCCGAGACCCTTTTTTGGGGGTGAAGACCCCCCCGGGGTATGTGACTCCCCCAGTGCTGATCTCAGGAGGGCAAAGTATGTATGTGTGAAGTTTGGCCATGATTGGTTGTTCTGTGTAGAAGCCCATAGGGCACATACACAGTCACACACACACCCAGCCACGGTCTGTTTCATAGATATATATTTCACAAAATCACACAAATGGAAGGGACCTTGTAGGTCTTCTAAACCAACCCCTTGCTCATGCAGGAGCCCCTATTCCATTCCAGACAAGTGGTTTCCCAATTTCTTCTTGAAAGCCTCCAGTGATGAAGCTCCCACAACGTCTGAAGGCAACTTCTGTTCCACTGGTTGATTGTCCTCACTGTTAGGAAGTTTCTCCTTAGTTCCAGATTGCTTCTCTCTTTGATTAATTTCCATCCATTGTTTCTTGTCTTGCCTTCTGGTGCTTTGGAGAATAATTTGACCCCCTCTTCTTTGTGGAAGACCCACAGATTCTTGAACACTGCTATCATGGCTCCCCTAGTTCCTTCTTTTCACTAGACTAGACATACCTTATTCCTGCAACCGTTCCCAGTAAGGAGAAACTTCCGAACAGCGAGAACAATTCACCTGTGGAACAGCTTGCCTTCAGAAGTTGTAGGTGGAGATTTTCAAAAAGACACCGGACAGCCACTCGACTGAAGTGGTATAGGGTCTTCTGCTTGAGAAGAAGGTTGGTCTAGATCAGGGGTCTTCCAACTTGGCTTTTTTAAGACTTGGGGACTTCAACTCCCAGAATTCCTCCCGTAGTCATGTCAGTTCATGAATTCTGGGAGTTGAAGCCCACAAGTCTTAAAAGAGCCAAGTTTGAAGAGCCCTGGTCTAGATAGAAGACCTCCGAGGTCCCTTCCAGCTCTATCACTCTCTATTCTGTATTTTGCATACTTTTTGCTTATTCACAAATGAATAAACCCAGAGGAGCATTTTCCAGCCAACGTAGGAGATGAGATTTGAAAGAGGTTCCAGGGGTTGATCGAAAGCATGAACACCACTGTAACAAGGAGACACGAGACTCCGGGGAAGGCATAAGGTAGGCCTTATTTTTCCACCCCTCCTGCAACGCAAGGCTGAAAACAGATGCGGTCCAGGGAAACAAACCGGCTTGTGATACAAATCCAGATGACAGGAAACACAGTCCTTAAAGATTAAAGCTTTCCTTTGTTAAAAGGCAACAATCTTCGAGCCCATCAGATTGCCAAATAGTATTGGAAGAAAAAAAAACCCTGCTCCTGGAGCCAATGATTGTCAGATGCATCGTAGCATCACGTGAAGGATGCAAATTATGTAATCCCAGGGAAGAAAAAAAAATGCATTGAAATATTGCTTGGCCCAGTGTTCTTTTTTTTTATACATTGCATTCCATAATATATTTTTTTAATATTGATACGTTTCATTTGTTTCAGCGACTGATTTAAAGCAGATTTTCACGGCGTTGATTTTAAACCCAGATCTTTGGCATTACAGGCTCCCCGTTCCTCTGTTAACAAAACCGAATGATATGGGTTTTCCCAGAGAGGGGGCTTCCTATGTGGTTGCTGCATGCTTCTCGCCATGGTTTTTTGCTGCTTCGTCACGGATGCCTCTACTTCAAACACGGGGTGCGCGTCGTGTCTGCGTTCGCTTTTATTTATTTTATTTTTCAGAGGTTTCTTCTAATTCTGGATTCTTTTTGGCTACTACCATTTTGCCAGTGTCTGCTTTGTGGGGGGGTAAAGCTTCATTCCTTTTTCTCTTGGCTCATGGCTCTGTCTGGAGAGATGCTTTTTCTGGCCAAGTCGACTGAGCCCATCCCAGCATCAGTAACCCAAAACAGAGCCTGAAGCCACAAACATCTCCTCAAATCACCAACTGTAATTTCCACACGTAGTATTCCACACACACACACCCCGGCTCTTCCAGATTGACAAATGGAGCAGATTTCCAAGCACATGGAAGCATTTTC
>JANHGC010014653.1:0-11470 GCA_027560395.1 Boaedon fuliginosus | reverse complement strand
AGATGAGTTAATAGGTGGGGTGGGATGAGCAGGTGAGGTGGGGTGAGTGAGGGCAAACAACAACCAGGTGACCAGGTGGGCAGGGGTGGGGCCAGTCAGGGGTGGTATTTGCCAATTTGGCAAACTCGTTAAAATTATCCCTACCGGTTCACCCGAACCAGGCCTTATCCCTACCGGTTCACCTGAACCAGGCCGAACTGGCTGAATACCACCTCTGAAGTACCTTATAAATTAACAATTGTGCTAAAAACCCATGGTGTGAGACCTTCTGAGTGTCTGAAATCTTTGGATACATGTGAATCCAACAGTTCCTCACCCAGTAGTAGTAAACTTTTCTTCAATTTGAGGCCTATTATGGGATGTACTATTGTGGTTAAACTGAACTGATGTCTTAATTTTGAGTCTTGATGTCAAACTTGTGTACATTCATTCCTTTCAACAAAGTTTGTTTCATTTAGCCTTTGTAGAATCCAGAGAGGCATTGGTGGCAGATAATAGCATATATCAGATTGGAAGAAGGCCCCTCTAATTTTTTGTATGGACTTGTTGGTGCCTTTGGTGTGCTAATAGTGTAAATGTTGGCAGAGCTGACATCTGGATTTGGAAGCGTCATTATTCTGTTGCTCCTTGTTATGCCTTTTAATAAAATTTGTTAGTAGGAAAAGATGCTAAAAGACTCAAGGTTTTTTTTGCCACTGTAGACTAATCCCTCCTATAATGCAAATAGCTTCTCATCTTTATAGTGCTTGCTGGTTGATGAATGATAAATATTTCATTTGAGAGATTCAGTACAGAGCCAATAAAACTGACTCTTAAAATCAAATCAATTTTCTTAAATGGTCAAACCTTTTACTTAAACCAATTACCTCCAGATCAATTAAAAACATGAACTGACCCAATTCAACATTCCAACTCAAACCATCCAATTAAGTGGATTTTCCAAATAATTTCAAATTGTATATTCAGAATTAACTACTCATAGTGGATCAGAACCAATTCACTAACTCTTTCTGAAATATGCTGAAGAAGTTAAAATTAATGATCACTTGCCAAGAAGTGTCCCATTGGATTGCAATAGCTCATTCCACTAGATGACAGATGACCTTAGATGATTGTGGAACTCTCCTAATGGCAATTATTATAAAAAAACTGAAAATAAGTCACATTGCAGTGGCAAACAGATGCAATAAAATAAAATAAAATAAAATAAAATAAAATAAAATAAACATTACAGACATCATAATACCATTTTAGAAATATACAATACTACTCCTTTTTATATACAATATAGAATTTCAGTCACCACATCTCAGAGGGGATTTTGAAAAGCTTCAAACAAAGCTTCAAACAAAATTATGTAGAGATTGAATGTCAGGCCCTGGATGTCATGAAGGAATGAATGAAACCAGGATTGCATAGTAGCTAGGATAGTTAGCTCATGACATCACTAATAAGGTAGTAAAGGTTAAACAGAATGTAATTACCATCCAGCTCCTGACACCGTTTTCAGAGTTATCAGTTTCCTGTTCTTTGACTACGCGGAATAAACCATTCTCCAGGAGATTCTGTGTGTACATGTGTTTGTTCGCTGGCTACCAGACAGGCTGACAGTAAAACGGTGTCTGCTCTTTTGGGGTTGTTTGGCTCATTTCCCTGGCAGTGGAGAAGCTCAGTAAGGCGGCCCAGCAAGCAGCTGACAAGTGGGCAGCGCTGTAGCCGCGGAGGGGGGAGCCGCGGAGGATGGACCACTTCGCTGAGCTGTTGTTGGCATGTGACATCGTTTTGGAGCGACGAGGGCAGCGTGAGCGCGGATCCAGTGTTTTCGGTATGGAGCAGCTGGAAGGGGAGAATGCTCGGGACAGAGAGCAGCATGAAGTACCCAGTGCTGAAGAGGAGGCACAGATGTCTTCATTTCTGGGATGGCTGAGGGCGCAGTCCCGGGCCCAGGAGAAATGCGGTGAGGGAGAGGTTTTGGTGGAAGAGACTGGGGCTGTTGGAGGAGCTACCGGAGGCGTGGCCATGGGGGAAGATGGAGAGTCCCACCTCGACCCAGCGGTGCGTCGGAAAATACCTCAAGCGCAGGCTGGAAAGAGGAAGGCCAAAGAGACCCCATTCTGGCCAATGGGTCAGAGCACAGGCATGGCTCCCTCACTGGACTTTTGCCAGGGTGAGTGGAGGGAGCGTAGGTGGCTGGCCAAAGAGGGAGATTTCAGCCAGAGTGTGGACCTGGCTGGAACCACATTGGCCATATTGAAGGAGAAATACGGTCGGAGTGGGTATACTCACCCAGCATCATTCTTTGACGAGGGCAGAGCTACTAAACCCTTGGAATGTACTGGTACTGCTCCCATGGGTAAACAGATGTTTACAGTTCTGGCTCGTGGTGATGGGGGACGGACTCCTGTTCAGCAACCAGGTCCTGCAGACCCTATACACCCCCAATGGCCAGCGCATGTATATGGACCCCCTCCAATAAAAGCTATGTTTGATGGGAAACTGGAAAGGGTGGCTTTATTCCTAAGCCAAGTACTGAGCCATATGGACCAGTATGAACATTTGTATCAAAGTCAATGGGATATGGTGGTGGCTATTACAGCAACTCTGGATGGGATGGCTGCGGATTGGGTATGCATCGAGACATGCCCCAGAGTTAGCCTCTATGGGACTCTTCTTAGATACCCTACAGGCCCGGTTTGACAATCCAACCTGGGCTCAGCAGGCTGCAGCTGAGCTATTGACTTTACAACAGAGGGGTAGGCCTGTAAGAGAGTATGTGACAGAATTCAGGTCGTTAGCTGGAAACCTCACATCATGGCCCGAACAACTGCTGGCACCCCACTTCAGTAATGGGTAGGGATCTGCAACAAGCATGTGTATATGGCAGGGTAGACCTGACCTGGAGGAATGGTACAAAGCCGGAATCGAATTGGAGGCCGGGCTGTGCAGGTTCTGGGGAGCTGGTTTTGGGGCCAGCAGACAATCCAACAGAGTGCCACCAACATGGGGTGTAGTACCCCCTGGAGGCGGTATGGTGCGTCTACCATTCCGGTGTTTCAGATGTGATAAAATCGGCCACAGGGCATTGGAATGTCCTCAACTACGAGCTAAGACGAGCAGTGGTGGTGGTGTATCCAGTGTCATGACCTCCACCCCAAACAGCACAGCAACCTGTGGTGGGGCTAACGTAACAGCTAGGAAGGCAACACAACCAAGACAGAGTGATGAGAGTGGCGCAACTGAACAGCTTGGGCCTGGGATGGAGACCCCGACGGGCCAGGGGAAGGAGCCAGAAAGCAGTGATGAGGATCCTATGGTGAGCTCACCTATCACTCCGTTTACTATTGAAGTAACCTTGGTGGGTTGGACCAAATCTATAACTATGTGAGCACTTATAGACACTGGATGCACCAGGTGGATTCTGAGCAATAAAATGGTGGAATAATTGGGCATACAGACATTGTTGTTACAGATATCGATGATGTTTGAACAAATGGATGGATCTTTGCTAGGGGGAAAACCTACAACGCTGGTGACAGAGCCTGTTCAGATTATTATGGGAACCCATAAGGAATCTCTCCGGTTTATAGTAGGTCCCCATATGTCCGATCCACTTATTTTAGGTTTGTCCTGGTTGGATAAGTGGAAGCCTATTATATGGTGGGATGGAAGCTACAGAAGGGTGAGGTTTGTTTCCGTTAAACCTAACTGTTCATTAACTGATAGGGCAAGTGTTGGGTTTGATACCGCCTTGATACCTGCAGAGTACCATGATCTACAGGGTGTTTTTAGTGTGGAGGAGGCAGACGTACATCCACTTCACCAGGAAACAGATTGTGCAATTGAACTAATACCAGGACCGACATTACTGAAACCACGCATGTACTCGATGATGCCATGAGAGTTAGAGGAGATGCGTGGGTATATTGATAAAAACATGGCAAGAGGTTTTATCATGCCAAGTAGATCACCGATCACTGCCCTGGTATTTATTTATTTATTTATTTATTTATTTATTTATTTATTTGTATTTATACCCCGCCTCATTTTCCCTGTTAGGGGGAACTCTAGGCAGTATTGTTCTGGGAGAAAAAAGATGGAAGCCTGAGACTGTGTGTAGACCTCCGTAACCTCAATGCCATTTGTAAGGAGCCGCTCTACCCCTTGCCACTAATCCGGGATTTATTGTCAACATTAGCAACGGGGAGAGTGTTTACCTGATTGGACCTCAGAGAGGCATATTATCGAGTTCACATTAAAAAGGGGGACAAATGGAAGACTGCCTTTAACTGCCCTCTGGGAAGCTATCAGTGCACCTATGCAATAGATAAACACAGTATTGCATGATCTACTGTACAAGGGAGTATTAGTGTATCTCAATGATATTCTGATTTATTCGCCAAATCTAGAAACACATATTCCCTTAGTGCGAGAAGTATTGCAGAGACTGTGGAATGAGAAGCTGTATGTAAAACTGAGCAAGTGCACATTCCACCAAGAAACCTTAGACTACCTTGGTTTCCGAATTTCAACACAGGGGGTTGAGATGGATCCTAAGAAAGTGGAGGCTGTGTTGCAATGGCAAATACCAAAAAACCCAATGGCAGTTGCAAGCCTTTTTAGGTTTTGCTAATTTTTACCAACACTTCGTACCGAATTTTGCTCAGATCGCATTACCGTTGACTGATTTGTTACGAACTAAACATCTGACATCTCCACCAAAACCAGGACAGGTGTTACAATGGAATAATGGGTGTACCAGAGCATTTGAGGACTTAAAACAGAGGTTTGAAAGAGAGCCATGTTTGCAGCACCCGGATCCAGAGAAAATGTTTATAGTCCAGGTCAATGCCAGTGATGTGGCAATGGGGGGGGGGGTACTATTACTAAAAGATAAAGAAGATAGATTAAGACCCTGTGCCTATACCTCACGAAAATTAACTCCCACAGAACATAAATGGGCAATCTGGGAAAAGGAGGCTTTTGCGGTACAATGGGTGGTAAATAACTGTCGACATTATTTGGAGGGTTGTTCTGTTCCATTCGAGGTATGGACAGATCATCAGAATATATTAGCTCTACAAAAAGTGCATAGATTATCCCCAAAACAGGGGAGGTGGGCCCAATTTTTCCATTGCTTCCGATTTAGTTTAAAGTACCTGGGGGACAGAATTTTTTGGTGGATGCTCTATCACGACAGCCCCAATATCAATCCAAGCGGGATGACATCATTCAGCCCCTAATCCCTAGGATGGATTGTGTTGGGGCCCTGCAGCCTTCAAGCTTGAATACTGAGTTTAAACTTTTGCTGAAAAATGCATTAGATAAGGATGACTGGTGGTTAAATAATTAAAGTGTAGTAGAAATGAAGGATGGGTTAGCTTGGGTGGGGAGTAAGATATATGTACCAGCAAGTTGTAGGACACATATATTACAGTTAGCCCATGATCTTAAAGTCACAGGACACTTTGGATTTTTAAAAACATTCCATGGCATCCAAAAGAAGTTTTGGTGGCCAATGATGAGAAAAGACGTGGAAGCCTATTGTAGGAATGTAAAACATGCATCACCTCTAAACATAAGAGTGGAAAACCCTATGGTCTGTTACAGACAGTGGCAGATCAGAAAGCTCTATGGGAGGAGCTGGGCATGGACTTCATTGTAGAACTGCCATCTAGTCAGGGCTGCATGGTCATACTTATGGTGATTGATTTATTTTCCAAGCAAGCTCATTTTATACCATGCCGTAAACTACCTTCGGCAAGACAGTTAACAGATTTTTTTTACATCACATTTACAGACTGAATGGGGTACCTAAAAGAATAATATCAGATAGAGGGGTCCAGTTTACGTCTACATTTTGGAAGGAGTTTTTGCATTTAATTGGTTCATCACAAGGTCTCAGTTCGGATTACCATCCATGCACCAATGGGGCAGCAGAACGAGTAAATGCCAGGATTAAACGTTACCTAAGGAGTTATGTTAACAGTCAAGGAAGTAATTGGGTAGGTCTACTACCATTTGCTGAGGTTGCATACAATAGGGCTGATCATAGTAGTCCTGGATATTCCTCCTTTGAAATAGTATATGGTAGGGAGTTACAGACAATACCTGAATTAGATCTAGACAACCAGATAGATTTGACACCAGAAGAATGGGGCAAGAGGCTGCCAAAGTTATGGAAAGATGTCCATCACCCTCTATGCATGGCTGGAAAGAAATATAAAATGTGGGCTAACAAAAAGAGACAACTGCAACCAACCCTACGTAATTGTATCAATGGTATATCTTTCGACTAAATATCTAAAATGTCATAGGAAATTAGGGCCGAAATATATAGGCCCTTTCCGAGTGACGAAGATCATAAATCCAGTAGCTGTGCAATTACATCTAACAGCTTCTATGGGACGAATACATCCAATATTTCATATCAGTTTATTGAAACCTGTAATGAGTGATACCTCAAGGACCGAAGAAGATTATGAAATAGATAGGATATTAGATATTCAAAAAAACAAGACCGTGACTCAATATCTTGTGCACTGGAAAGGCTATCCTGATTCAGAGAATTCATGGGTTAATAAAAATGACATGAAAGCGGATAAGTTGATAAAACAATTCCATGCAAAACATAAACAATAACCTGTTTCTTTATCCTATAGGTCGCCACCTGGTAGGGGGAGCTGCCTGTCAGGCCCTGGATGTCGTGAAGGAATGAATGAAACCAGGATTGCATAGTAGCTAGGATAGTTAGCTCGTGATGTCACTAATAAGGTAGTAAAGATTAAATAGAATGTAATTACCATCCAGCTTCTGACACCGTTTTCAGAGTTATCAGTTTCCTGTTCTTCAGCTACGCGGAATAAACCGTTCTCCAGGAGATTCTGTGTGTACGTGTGTTTGTTCGCTGGCTACCAGACAGGCTGACATTGAATAACTCCTTTATGAGAAACAATTGCAAATTTACAAGCTGCTTAAATTAAAAAGAATGGAGAGGAATAAGAGGTACATACATTTATGTAAAATAGAAAGCGAGAAATATTTTATCCTCCCTTATAATATTAAATTTCAGGATAACCCAATGAAATTTAATTGCAAGAGACTCAGAGATAGCTAATAGGCCTTTGGATTCATTACTAGATAAAATAATAGGCCCCAACCTGGCATTACAAGATATTAAATACTTTAGTAAAATATAAAAATGTCAGTACTTTCATATTGTCTCCATTTTCAATAGCATTGTTTCTTTAGATTTCAATTCAAATATTGGGTATTGGGCTCATGTCCTGCTTATGGACTTCCCATAGATAAACAATTAACCACTATAGCAACTGGACATTGGAACAGATAGAGTTAGATCAAATTCTGTGTGTTTTTCCTAAATTCTTGGCTTTGTTCCAAGAATTTTTGCCTAGTAAGTATGCAAATATGGTCTCCATCTCTTTAGGTTTATGGCCTCTAATTTTTTCACATGTTTTGTATTGAACAGATGGCTTTATATTTTATTTTGATATTCTGCTCTGTGCTGCTGACGGATGTAAAGAAGTGGGAACTAGATGTAGACATGCCAACATTTCATAATGGAAAATAGGCACATATTTTTTGTCATTCAAGGTTTCTTTCTCTATCCTAATCCTTTTCTATTATCCATTGCTAAAGAGAAATAGCAGAAATAATTTTATTACACTTCATATAAGCTTACTGAGAAATGCATTGTTGTTCACCAGAATGGAGTTTAAAAGTACAAATAGAAAATAGACAACTTATGGGTGGGTTTCTATTATATTAAGGTAAACATTAGTGAAAATGTCAACATAGTTTTTAAAAATACTAGACAAGATCACTGTTTTAGAGACATTTACTTACCAAATTTCTTAATTCTTTAAACAGTGGCAGAGCTTCTAATGTACTGGAAAAATGCTTAAAATTTCAGGGAAATATTCAGAAATGTATCTGCTTTCAAATAGCTCATGTTCCTGATGCTGTAGACAAGGTCGTGGGTGCAATGAGTGCCACCACCTGTTTATTGGACCCGTGTCCTTCTTGGCTAATCTCGGCTGGCTGAGTGGTGACACGCAGTTGGCTCCAAGTGGTTATTAATGCTTCTCTGAGAGAGGGGTGATTCCCACCTGCCTTGAAGGAGGCGGTGGTGAGGCCCCTCCTCAAGAAGCCTTCCCTGGACGCAACTGTTTTGAACAACTTTCGTCCGGTCTCCAACCTTTCCTTTTTAGGGAAGGTTATTGAGAAGGTGGTGGCACTTCAACTCCTGCATACCTTTAAGGAAGCTGATTATCTAGATCAGTGGTTATCAACTTTCCTAATGCAGTGACTCTTTAATACAGATCCTCCTGTTGTGGTGACCAACCATAAAATTATTTGGGATCACATATGGGAATATGTGTTTTCCAATGATCTTAGGCGATCCCTGTGAAAGGATCATTCGACCCCCAAAGGAGTCCCGACCTCCAGGTTGAGAACCACTGATCTAGATCTTTTACAGTCTGGCTTCAGGCCCGGGTACAGCACTGAGACAGTGCTAGTTGATGATCTCTGGTGGGCCCGGGACATGGGAGCTCCCTCTGTCCTGGTGCTTCTTGACCTCTCAACGGCTTTCGATACCATAGACCATGGTATCCTTCTAGGGTGGCTCAGGGGACTGGGAATGGGAGGCACCGTTTTGCGATGGTTCGACTCCTATCTCTTGGGTCATACCCAGTCGGTGTTAGTGGGGGCACAGAGGTCTGACCCGAGGCCTCTGCCTTGTGGAGTGCCTCAGGGCTTGATTCTCTCCCCACTCCTATTTAACATATACATGAGACCTCTAGGTGAGATCATCCAATGGCACGGGGTAGGGTATCATCAGTATGCTGATGATACCCAACTGTACACCTCTGCCCCTGGCCGAACTATTGATGCTATTGAGGTGATGTCCCAGTGCCTGGAGGCTGTGAAGATCTGGATGGGGACCAACAGGCTCATACTCAACCCTGACAAGACTGAGTGGCTGTGGGTGTTCCCCCCGCATGGTCCAGTGGATTGTCCATCATTGATGTTGAGGGGAGAGAAATTACTCCCCTCAGAACGGGTGCGCAACTTAGGGGTTCTCTTGGATCCACAGCTGCAATTCGACCATCAGATGGCGACTGTGTCCAAGGGAGCCTTTGCACAGGTTCACTTATTACATCAGTTGCGCCCTTTCCTGGACCGGGAAACTCTTCTTATGGTCACTCATGCCCTCATCACCTCTCGATCAGATTACTGTAACGTGCTCTACATGGGTCTGCCCTTGAAGAGCACTCGGATACTCCATCTGGTCCAGAAGGCAGCCGCATGAGTGATCAAAGGTGTGCCTCAATGTACCCATATAACACCTGTCCTCCGCGAGCTGCGCTGGCTTCCAGTTATCTTCCGGGTGCAATTCAAGGTGCTAGTGACAACTTTCAAGGCCCTTCATGGTTTAGGAGCGGGGTACCTTCGAGACCGCCTTCTGCCACCTCTTGCCTCCCAGCGGCCAGTTAGATCCCACAGAGTTGGTCTGCTTCGGGTCCCGTCTGCGAAACAATGTCGGCTGGCGGGCCCCCATGCTAAGGCCTTCTCTGTGGCCTTTGGAACCAGCTACCCATGGAGATCAGAACCATTCCTAATCTGTTGGCCTTCCGCAGAGCCACTAAGACCTGGCTCTGTCGGGGGGCTTGGGATTGATGCCCCCCTTGGATGAATGATTATTGGTTGGTGTATGATTGTGTTGTAATTTTTTAAAAATATATTGTATTTTTAACAGTGTTTTATTGAACTGTTTTTAATAGTTGTAAGCCACTTCGAGTTCCCCTTGACCGGGGAAGAGAAGCGGGATATAAATCTAAATAAATAAATAAATAAATAAATGTGATCCCCTCTGGCCACCTTCTGACAAATAAAGTTGTGGAGTGGGGGGAGCCAGATTCACTTAACTGCCAGGTTACTAACTTAACAACTTCAGTGATTCACTTAGCAGCGGTGCCAAGACAGGCCGTATAAGGGGACAAAACTCACTTAACAAACGCCTCACTTAACAACAAAAATTTTGGACTCAATTCTGGTCGTAAGTCGAGGGCCGCTTGTATTCAATTTCTATGCTGCTCCTTCTCCTCCAGGCTTCCTCTGAGCTTCCTTTACTGGCAAATGCCCCGCTCCCTGGAGGGCAGAGAGCTGATCTGCTTCTGGGAGAAGTCAAACATACGCCCCGCCAGTGCCGCCCCCCCCCCAGAGAGGGTGGTCCCATTTGAACACCAAAGGGGCTTTTTTTAAAAAAAGGCAGCTGGACTTTTCTTGCGATTCCCTTCCACCCTCTTGAAAACAGTTCATTTCTCATCCAAGAAGCCTTTTCAGTTCTGAAGAAGCTTCTCGGACGAGAATCGAAATGTTTTCAAAGGGGGAAAAAACAAAAAACCCTTAGAAAACCCAGCTGCCTTTTGAAAAAAAAAAAGCATCTTGAGGACCACTGTGACCCAGATGATTGGAAATCTCCATAGACGACCCTTCTTAAATGAGGCTCAAAGTTTATTTATTTATTTATTTTGATTTATACCCGGCCTCATTTCCCCGGTCAGAGGGAACTCGAGGCGGCTAACAATAAATAAAACGATCAATACGATAATTGAAATTTCACAACACAATCAACGAGCATTCAGGAGCATTCAAGTTTCCTCCTCTTCAACATGCCTCTTCCTATTTCCCAAGAGCCGAGCAAAATCTCCAGGCTGCAGTCCTGAGAAAACGCAGCAGATGTCAGTAAAAGCCAGCAATTGGCAGACCTCCCCCCCCCCAACTTCTCCTAATCTCTTCCCTGTTGCAACCCAACAGCTATTTTCCCCTAGGCATCCTCAGAGGAGCTTCTCTTCAGGTCCACGTTGCCAAGGCCTTCTCCACCCAGCCTTTGACCTGCAGAAATAGCCCCCTTGCCCCCTAGTACGTAGATAAAACCCTCTGCCTTTACTAGCATGTGTCTGCTACAAATCCCTGTGGAAACTCCTCCTTTGAGCCAAAGACCCCAATTTCTCCCCTTGCTCTTCTGGAGGTTGCTCCCCACCCCTTCATCCATGGTCTTGTTGGACAGAAGAGCCAGCAAGCTGAAGTTATAGGGTGAGAATTTGTAGCTTTGGGGGAAGACGGGCCTTCATCCCACCGCTCCCCACAACTGCTTGCAGAGAAGATAGAAAATGTGAGTGGATGAGACAGGTCCTGCCTTCTTACTCTCCTGCCCCTGAAATCTCTCATGGCTCTGTCTCTTGGTTCCTGCACTTAGTGGGAAGGCAGCACAGGCAGTCCTTGATTTACGACCAGAATGGGGACCAGAATTTCCACTCCTAAGCAAGGTGGTTATTTATTTCTTTGTTTGTTTGTTTGCTTGTTTGTTTTTATTAATTACATTTTTATGCTGCCCAATTCCCGAAGGACTCTGGGCGGCTTACAACATAGATAGCAATAGCACTCA
>JANHGC010014629.1:0-11472 GCA_027560395.1 Boaedon fuliginosus | reverse complement strand
GCCCTGAATTCCCTGGTCAACGGGCCCTTGAGATGAGCACACGGGGTCGGACCGCGGTACCGCCACCAATTGGCGAGGACATGGTCCCCGGTAATGGCTAACCCTGTGGCTCCCGCCATATCTGCCTCTCCTAGTCACCACAGTGATCGGCCGTCCCTCAGGCTCCACCGCGGGTGCTGCCCATCCCAATCTTCTCTCAACCACTGTATCCAGCCAGCGGGAGTCCCACCCCTCAACACATTCATTCATACCTCACACACTTTTTAACTAATATTAAATTAAATATCTAGCAATTAAAACATCAATACAATAAAAAGACAAACAATTTAAAACATTATTACAATTCCATAAAACTATATATATGTATAAACATATAAAAATACAAACACATAAAAATATACTCTGTTCTATAAATATAAATATAAATAGCTAATATCGAGTAAGCAAAAAGAAGACATGGGGGGAGAAAGAGCAGGGGGAGGGAAGGTCAGCAGCTCGCTATCCAAATCGATGATAATACACAAGAAAAAGGAGAGGGAGGGAGGGAGAAAAGGAGAACAAGAGAAAGGGTGGGGAGGAGACTGGTTGAAGATTGGCATGTTGTCTGGGCGCATTATTCCAGCTGGCTTAAAAGAGATTGCAATTCCAGCCAGCCTCCAGATCTTTCTATAAGTCCAATTTGGCCGTAGAGTTGTAAACCAGCCATAGTCAGCAAGTCCTTTCAGGCCCAGAGTGGAGAGATATTCACTCATCTACATTGAGCCTCCCCACCCCAGAGACACTCTGCACTCCTCACCTTATTACAGTACTTCTCTGCTATAGTATTTTCCCTTACTCAGGACTCCATGTGTTTAACGACCATAACCAGGAATGCCAGGATTGTGGTAATTGAGCAAAAGCAGTCACAAGACATCTTGCTTTATGATTGCTTTGATCAATGACTGAGATTCTCTGTGTAAATTGTGTTGTAAGCTGACGTTGAAGTTGAGGACTTGGTTATTCCAGTATGACAAAGTATCTGGAAGATAATCAGACTCTGAAACCATACCTGTAGTTAGTTTCTAGACATGTTCCAATGTCCAACATACAGTTTAATTCCAATCTTTTCAAACTTTACAAGTTATAACATTGATACATAACTGTACAGAACCCAGGACATGCCTATACCTCTACGAGACATAGCAATAATTTTTAAATCGTAATTGTATTAAAAATTACAATTAAAAAGATTAAAAACATTTTACAAATTAGTAAAGTAAAATAAAAACAAAAATAGAACATGCATATAAGAAAACAAAAGGAAAAATATAAGAAATGATTTCCCCTTTCATAACAGTATATAAACAATTTTAGTAACTTATCATCTTTTCTTAAAATGTAATAAATGATATTTTTGCCCCATATCCCATTTGTTATCAATCAAAAAAGCCTTAATTAGAAAGAATTAAGAGTGAGGGAAGGAGGGAGAGTGTGAGGGAGAGGGAGAGGAAGAAGACGAGAGAGAGGGAGGGAGAGAGGGAGAGGGAAGGAAGACCATAAAGAACCAGTTTGCTTGCTGGTTCCACTGTGGTTATTGGGTCTACTTTTAATGAAGCTGTCTTTAGTTCACTATTTCTTCCTTGGAAGTCCCAGGCATAGCAATAAATTTGATGCATTCTATTTTGAAAGCACTCAACAGGAGTCAGGTTTAGTTAGCAGTGTTGCTAAAGTTAAATTAATAACATGATTTAGTCATGTAATATGTTTTATTGGGATGGGTCAAATGCATAGAGGAAAGAAAAGAATCAAACTAAAATTTAAAAGCAAAGAATTCTTACTTTTAACCTTAATTTGTATCTCCTAGATTTTTTTTAAACAAATACATTTCCCCCAAAGGTGAAGTTCAGACCTAAATTACATAAGGTAGCAATAACCATGTACAATGATACCTCAGTACTCATCATTAATTGGTCAAAGAGGTGCATTGAGTAACAAAAACTATGAGTAGAACAAAAAGTTTTCCCATAAGGAATGAGTCACAAGGCAGCTGATAATGAAAAGTTCTAGCTTTTCATCCAGTTGGGATGACCAGAGATTGGACCATGTGACGGACTGATGGGTCAGGAGATGGGTTTTGGATTTTCAGCTATGAAGGGAAAACCCGGAACACCCATCCCGCGCTCCCCCCCACTCCCCCGTGTATCTCCAGAGCGAAAACACAGCTGATGTGACGATCAGCTGTGCTTCCAACCAAGGCAAAGGGGAGGGCAGGGGAGCACGGGGTGGGGGGTGGGGTTGCACACGCACGTGTGTAGAGGGGGGGTGCAGGGACACATGGCCATGCACATGTGAGTGCGCACGCACTTTTGGCACGCACAGTCGCAAAAGGTTCACCACCAGTGCACTATACTATAAAAAGGTAATGGGGGGTTGGTCACTCCCATTCTCGGTGGATCCATGATGGGCCTGGTGACGTAGGAATGGGCTCCGTCCCTTAGTCAGGCAAGATCGAACTCCAAAAGGGGTGGAACTCCCGCCAGGATCCCAGATGTATGTAGCTGAAACAAAACTTAGAAACCCTGGGACCCCAGACACAAACCAATCTGGGAACTCCACATTGAACTCTTGACCTTTAATTTGAAATTAGGAACGTGTAAACCTAGAATGTACAGCGAGCCTCTGGAGTATGTCATGCCCTCTCATGGCAAGGACTGGGGAAGGGAGAGAAAGAGAAGGAAGGAGGACTTCCACCTCCCTGCGGAAGATAAAATTAACTCTAGGGATGAAGGCCGGATCAGGACGGAGGACCACCCTATCTCGAAGAACAGACACGAGGGATGAAATGGGTGGGCTGTTACCTCCCATGCTCTCCTGTTCGAAACAACTGCCCCTAGAAAAGCGACCTTGAGGGTCAATTCCCTCAGGGAGTAGCTGGCCCTTGGCCCGCAGGGTGTCCTAGACAGAGCATGGAGGAGCTGCCCCAAGGAAACTCCCCTACCTAAGGATGGGCCAACCCGTTGGATCCCTCTCGGGAACCCTGAAACTGCAGCGATGATGGTCCCTGTCGTCTCTGAGTGGAATTGTTCAAGCCCAGGTTAGGACCCGACTGAAGGAACCCTAAAGGTTTCCGGTCCAGAGCCCCTTCCGGGCTTGCCCCCTTGCTGTCACACCGCCCCTCCAGAGTGGTCTAACCAGCCCTGTAAGTCAAATGTGGACCTCCTATGTCCTGCTATCCGAATCTTGACTACCTGGGGAAACAGTCCCGAGCGGTTGGACTGCACCGCTCAACTGCCAGACACTTAAGTGGATGTAGAGCAAGTTGGAATGCAGCGTGGGTCCTGTGACGAGAGATCGCACCTGGAGGGAAGAGAAGAGGGAAGCAGAATGCAGAGCATCTGGAGGTTGGCAACCATGGCCTTTTTCCTGCTGATTTGTCTGTGACCCTATGAAGGGCTATGGAGGAGGGAAGGCCTAGAATAGATCCCTTGGCCAGGCAGGGTGCAGGGAGTCAGTTCCCTCTGACCAGTGACCTGGCACTGGCTGGAAAAAACCCCAGGGAACTGGATGGAGGAGTGGTAAGTGAATGGGTCCAGAGATATCGGGCCCAAGCAGAGGGTTAGACTTAAGAACACCTCAGGGGTAGCCTCTACCCTCCAACTAGCTGGAAGTGGTGTTCAATGTGGTCAGAATGAGCCCTCCTCTTAAGGATGCTAGGAGTTACTCTGCCCAGAGGAAGATCTCCCATGATAGTATCTGAAGTAGTCTTGACCACATGTCCTCTGCTAATTGTAGTTTAAGACTAGTGAGTTGTTGTCGTTTACTAGATGCTCCAGTTTCCTTCAGGCCAGGAGAACTGATTTGAGCTAAAGATGATCTCTGCATCTTTGAACCTCCAAGCTCGACCAGGTGCCTTGGCGACCATGTCGCCGGGTTTTGCGCCGTGGCCCATGAGGCTCAGATCCCTGTAAGATCTAAACTGGTCTTCCACCCTGCTGGAGAGCGTCTGGAGGGAGATAGGGAATGCCGCCACTAGAGATAGGGAATGCATGCCACTCACACTAGGTGTGAGTGGGTGCCCGGATCCAGGAGAACCGGGCTCCTCCTGTGATGGACGACATAAGACTGGAAGGGAATCAGCGGATTGCCGGGCCCTCAGCAAAACGCCCCCTGAGGGATGATCCCCTTACCAGAGGCTGCCTGTGAATACTAATTCAAGCCTCCCCCACGTCAGTGCCCCAACCCTGAGTATCAGGGGTGATCTCGGCCCAGCGTTTTCAGAAATGGGAAAACCTCCCCCGCTTTATAGCAGGGGGGGGAACTACAATGGTAGTCACTGCTGCGGCTTGGTCCTAATCAGGAGTTGGTAACAACAGCTGGGCCTCTAATGGAAGGGCTCCACCCAGGGGCTGGCCTCTGTAGAGGCCTGATGATGGGTTGTCAGCGCGGGGCCGAAGGAGCAAAAAAAAAGGAAGACTGCTTTGCTGTCTCCTATGGAAGGCCCCAGGTCCTCATCAAATGGCTTGGTACTCTTGACCGATAACAAGACTAATCTACCATAGGCTGAGCTCATCACATCCCAGTTACGGAGCCAGAAGTTCTCTTTGACTGCCACCGAGGAAGCCTGGATCTGGCAGAAAGTTGCAATGTGTCACTGGTGGCTCTGCCACACGGACTACCCTGGAGGCCCCCCTGCAAGGAGCCGACATGACTTTACTAGGTAACTTGAAACTGCTCCATAACTTCTTTAACACCAAGGACTGCCAAACTAGTGGAGAGGGAGAGATACCCTGAGAGGTGCCCAGGGAGCGTAGCCTTGAGGCCTTCCTGGCAGAGAACCTGGCCCTTTGTCATGTGATTTTTTTTTTTGAATAGCCCTCAGAGTTCGAAGGCACCGAAGTTAAGTCGACCCACGTGGTTACGAGGCATCCACAACTGGTAAGTGGGACCAGTCGACCCGATTCCCCACTAGCTAGTTGAAGCTTGCGACCCAGATCCTGGAGTTCTGCAGAATGGAGGAGCTGAACCTTCCATCAGAACCGGCTAACAGGGAAAAGAGAAGGGTAGACCCTGTGGGTAGCTCCAGCAAGACCAGGAAGACCCTGGTCACCGTAAGGCCTGAATTTTGGAGAATTGGAATTCCAGGTGATTCCCCCGGTTCGGGGTGATTCCGGAATGGGAAACCTTGGGAAGGCCTCAGGAGTAAAAACTGCAGTGAGGGGTCGACTTCCTCCCCCAGGAAGTCATCGTCCGGCAGAGAGTGCGGATCCCCCAGTCCTAAGGCTGGGGAGCCCTCTAGGTCCTCCAGCTGAATATTCAAGATTCGTGGGAGGGACCTGGAGGTAGCGGTTCCAGAGGCTCCTAGGGTTCTTTAGCAAAGGTGAGTCCAGCTCACTAGTAGAGGACCTTACACCGGTCCGATCTAGTGGACCAGGTGCGGGAGCCAGGTACTGTTCCACGAAGGTCCCTCTGGCATCCAGATCCTCCCTAACCGCTGATTGCCTAGTGGAAATGAATTCATCCCAGGACATGGGAGGCAGCAGCATCTGGGACATTGTGGGCTGGAAAAAACCTGTAAAAAACCTCCAGTGCCTAGAGAAGGCAGAGCTCGTATAGCCGCTGCTATGGAGGGGAGGGCAGAAAACGACAGCCTATGATCCCCACCTGAGGAGTGCCGTTGGCCCTTAATGAGCCACTTGGGTTAGTCCTTCCTCCTCCCTCATAATTCCCTATCCAGGGTTATTAAACCACTGAATGAGCAGCCACCCTCATTCATTTTTTCATTCCTTTCCTTCTTTCTTTCTCTCTTTTTCCTTTTTTTCTTTTTCTTTTTTAGAGGGGAAGGGGTGCTGCCCACTGTTGCCTGCTCCTCAGGACTGGGAGGGTGAGTGAGGAGCCAGGATAAAATGTTGTCTAGGGAAATACAGTACCCCCAAGCCTGTTCCCTAGAACTCACGCCTCCAGAACGCAGGATGGAGCCGGAGGGCTGAGATGATACTGCTGCGATCGCCAGCCAGCTGAGGTTTCCCCAGACAGTGCGGGCCTCGGTGTGAGTGATCCCAGGAGGGACACCGTACCTCTCTTCTCTCTTTCTCTCCCGCACCGAGGGAGCCAGCAGGCCTCAACCTCGTCTGGTCTCCCTAGTAAGCCTAAAGGGCGTGAGAGAGGAATGGAGACTGCCATCCCATCGACACTGCGGCTGCGTGTCGCTCGCGCTGGCGGTAAATTTTTCGCACCCCAAGGGTGCCAGCAGTCCTCGACTTCTGCAGGTCTTTCTAGCGGGCTAGAAAAACGCGAGGAAGGAAGGGAGGCAGTGGCCATCCCAACGCGAACTGAGGCTGCGCGTTGCTTCCTGCTGGCAGTAATTTCTCTCGCTCCGAGGCTGCTAGCGGGCCTCGACCTCGTCGGATCTCTCTAGCGGACTAGAGAGCGCGAGGGAGGGAGGCTGAGGCTATCCCATCATTGGACTGCATCTGCACGCCGTTTCCCCGCTGGAGGTAATTCTCTCATTTTGAGGCTGCCAGCAGGCCTCGACCTCGTGGGCTCTAGCGGGCTAGAGAGCGCGAGGGAAGGAGGGAGGCTGAGGCTACCCCATCGCTGGACTGCATCTGCGCGGTTTTCCCGCAGGCGGTAATCTTCTCGTCCCGAGGCTGTCAGCGGGCCTCGACCTCGTGGGGTCTCTCTAGCAGCTAGAGAGCGCGAGGGAGAAAGGGAGGCTGTGGCCGTCCCATCACCGAACAGTGGCTCTGCGCCACTTCCCGCTGGCGGTAATTTGCTCTCGTCCTGAGGGTGCCAGCGGGCCTCGACCTCATCGGTCTCTCTAGTGATCTAGAGAGGGTGAGGGAGGAGGGGGGGAAGGCTAAGGCCACCCCGTATCTAACTGCGGTAGAGGGGGTGGAGAGCCATTAGCCGATGGCGCGCGGCTCGTCCCAAAATGGTGGTGACGAATCCAGTCCCGCCTCCGAGATGAGATTGATTAGGCGGAGAAAACAGGAGACAGAAAAGGTGGCACTTGCAGGGAACGAGGGCCCTTTCGATGTCCCCTGATTGGGGAATTTATCCCTTACCCCATCGGTAGAAGAACCTACCCCGTTAGTTGGCGATGGCCGCCTCTCTGGTTAAGAAGGCGCTTAGTAGAGAGGAACGTTTCCTCCCGGACAGACCTGGAGGTTCCTCTGTGGTCAGTAAGGGAAGGTTTACCCCGAAGGTGAGATCCCAACTCACTTAAATCCATGGAAATTAAGAAATTAGAGAAAAATAAGGTCAAAAATGAGGCTTAAAGCCGAGTTCGTCTGATGACTTTGTGAGGCAAAAACGGACTGGGATCCTGGCAGGAGCTCCACCCCTTTTGGAGTTCCATCTTGCCTGACTAAGGGGCGGAGCCCATTCCTACGTCACCGAGCCCATCATGGCATTCCACTGGAGAATAATGGAATTTCAATTGCAGTCACAGAACAGAGAGTATTACATTTTACAATGTATAAACTTGGAGGATGGACCCTGGAAATTTTTCTGCCTCTCAACAAGGATGGGTCTGGAGATGATACAATGCCTCACAGTACACCTCATTCCATGTGGACGCCAAAAACTTTTTTCACTGCTTTAGCTAAAAAAAATCTGGCCCACATGCTGTACAGAGGATGCAGATCGGCCACTCAGGTTCGTTAGGATGCAGTCAAGTGCTCAGAAAGACCCAATGTGCATAATTTGGAACCACATTGTATGTTAGAATTGACTTTTACAGTCTGATGAGGACGTACAGAGTGAATAACCTCCCTAAAAAAGGATGTCTGTCTCAATATTAAATTTACTATTTATTATTTATTTATTATTTATTAATTGCATTTTTATGCCACCCAACTCCCGAAGGACTCTGGGCAGCTTACAACATGGATAGCAATAGCACTCACTGCTTATCAGAGCTTTACAACACTCCCCAAGCGGTTACAGAGTCAGCCTATTGCCCCCAAACCATCTGGATCCTCATTCTACTGACCTTTAGAAGGATGGAAGCAGTGATGATATTCTAACCGGTTCGCATAATTGGAGGGTTGCATTCAACCGGAAAGAATATAATTGCTGGCTCCGTTCACCCACCCCGTTCCAGCAGCAAGGAACGTTCTAAAGCGCCAGGCCACGCGCCGCCAAATCCACCCCCCCATTGCCTTGCAGGCGGCGTGTTGTAATTGGCTGCGAGATCGCAGTTTGCATGCGCCACCTCAGATTGTTCCTTGCTGCTGGAACGGGGCAGGTGAACGGAGCCAGCGATTATATTCTTTCCAGTTGAGCGCAACCCTGCAATTATGCGAACCGTTTAGAATATCATTACTGGTGTTCCGGTGGCCACTTCCGGTGCTACTGGTGGGAGCGATTGCGGGCTGCGCAATTGCCCCCCAGAACTGCCGACCCGGGGGTCCGTAGAGGACCCTAAGCCCACTTGTAGGGTGGGTGAAATATAGGAGCGTGGGAGGAAGGGTTGAGGGGAACCGCCAATCCCCTCCCCGCCTTCTGGGAGCTCTTATTAAGGTCGGCAGGAAGATCGCCAGAAATGGCGGTCATTTAATCGGGAACCTCCGGGAGAAGCAGAGCAGGTGGAGTGAAGCAACAATTCGAGGCAACAACTTGGTGAGAGAAATACGGAGGGGAAGTGTGGAATCTCTATAGAACGGTGGATAGGAACGGAAAATTTGGGCTGGACATTGTTAAAGCGGGCGAAAATAACATGCAAGCCCGGAAATAACCCCACCCCCTCTGTGTGGCACCATCGGGAAGTGAAAGTTGGAACTGTAAGTTCGTGGATACTCCCTTCGTTTTTTTTTTACCTGGAGACGGTCGGAATATAATTGTCACGAAATGGCAGCCGTGGATAAACTAGACGCTATTGCTGAACTTTTAAAAACGGAGATGAGAGAGATATGGAGAGACACAAAGAAGGACTTTGATGAAATCAAAAATGAACTTAAATACGTGAGACGGATGGCGGAAAATGCCGAGTTGGAAGGAGAGAGGTGTAATCAGCTGAAGAACATGGAAATCACTCCAGAAAAAAGTTCGGGAGAGTATGAACGGAGCCAGAAGGATGACGAGGAGGAGGCGGGGCCAACGAAAAAGACAATGATTAAAATGGCGACCGGAACGAAGAAGAAAGAAAATATCCAGTTTTATTTTCGAAAAAAGAACTATGATATGGCGCAAGAAACACCTAATAAGCAAAAAGATACCAAAAGATTTAAGATAGAGAAAGATCAGATAGGAGAGGTTAAGGAAAGGAAATATGAGAGAAAAAGGGGGAGGGAGTGCTCAGAAAAGGAGGAAGAGAAGGGGGGCCACATGGGAAGGGGGGGAGATTTTAGAAAGAAGAAAAAGCGTGATGAGGGGTAGAGATTAATTAAGATGTGAGAATATAGAGATTGATGACCAGTTTAATATTAAGGGTGAGATGAATTTTATTAAAAAAAAAAGAAACTATAATATAACAATTTCCATTCTCTCTTAATGGGTAATAACATTTAATATTTTATGATAAGGTTGGATAAATTTATAAAGTTATTTTATGACTAGTTTTGGATGATGATTTTAATAAGTAATGTTTTTAAAGAAAGAGTTAATGATAAATATGAATTAAATTAATGTGTTGGAATTTAAATTTAAATTCAAATTTAACAAGGGGGGGGAATGGGAAGCTTTCTTTTTTGCTTTTTTGCTGTTTTACTATTTTTTTTTCTTTACTCTTTTTAAAATGAAATGGGACATGAAATGTTTATTTACTTAATGGAGTTAATTGTGTGCCTCTAAAATCGGATGGAATTGTTTTGACAAAATCTGCTCTTTTTTTTTGTAACCTTTTGTTTTAGTTTAAAGGAAAATTAATAAACTATTTTTTTTTTAAAAAAAAAGATTCCTTCCAGCCATATGATTCTACGATTCTAAAATGAAATCAAATTTTTGTGCATAGATTGTATTGGGAAAAGTTGAGCATGATTTTAAAATTGGAGAAACAACCCTCAATAATCAGCACCCGGTTGATAACCCTCCTCTGATTGCTGAAACTGGACTGGATAGACAAAGAAACCAATGATTCATCGAACAAATCAATCCAGAGGTCTCACTTGAAGCACAAGTGACCAGGTTCAAATGATCATACTTTGGACACATTATCATTTTGTGAAACGATTTTAAGGCAATAACAATATAAATGAATAATTGAAATCTAATAATGCAGTTGGATTCCAAACAAAGTTTTCTCATGTAAACACCATTAGGAATACACAACAAAAACAGCATGTCCATCTCCAAGTCACAACCCAAATCCATTTATATGCCATAGTGCAGTGGATAAAGAAGCTTGCATGCTGGTTGATGACTGGGATCCTATAGCTCTTAGAAAATATATATTTGCAATGAAAGGACTCTTTTCTGTCAGTTGATTTCAATTTCTAAGAAGAACAAGGATTTCCTAACTGATGGGGTGCACTGGAACTGATAGGGAAACATTGGCAAGAAACTACAGGCAGCTGTCTCAGGAGCTTGTTATTTCTTTTCACTGTTGCTTTGCTCAGTTGAGTAGTTTTACCTTTGTTTGTATTTTCTGTTGCTCTGTTTCTTAGTTTGTGTGCTGTTAATTATACATAACTCTTATATGTAAATCACCTATGCCTCTATATCTTGGCTTATATATATATTACTTTCAAGTACTCACTTCATTTTGTTTTTAAAATAAACATAATTTACTTTTGATTAGCCTGGTGTTATATTTGTAATAGTCCACCTCTCTCTTTAGACCAGGGGTGTCAAATTCAAGGCCCGTGGGCTGAATCCGGCCCACAGGGTGTTTAATTCTAGCCCGCGGGACAGCTGTGGAAATGTCGAAGAACCAGCCCAGGGTGCCTCTGCCAGCGAAAATGGAGCTTGGGAGGGCCTTTGAACTGGTAAATTGGTCACTGTAAAAAAAAAAAAAAATAGCAGTAAAATTGGTTGGGCACAGCCATTTTTAGCAACCCTAGTAATTGCTAAGTAATCACCTTGTTCCTTTCTAAATCTACCACCAATCGCAATATTATCTGTTTGTCTTCTGTTTTTATTTGTTTTTGTCTTTTGTTTTTTACTATTATTGTTCTTTTTAATGCTTTTATTTGTAATGCTGGTCTGTGACTAATAAAAATTAGTCGAGTTCCCTTTGACCGGGAAAATGAGGCAGGGTATAAATAAAAATAAAATAAATAAATAAATAAATAAATAAAATAAAAATAGATCTATTGTTCCTTTCTAATGCTTCCCGTCCCAATGATTTTCTGGGATTTTCCAGGTACCAATGTCAAGACAATACCGTATATACTCGAGTATAAACCGAGTTTTTCAGCACTCAAAATAAGCTGAAAAAGTCACCCTGGGTTTATACTCGGGTCAGAGCAAAAAAAAATTTTTTTTTTTTTACATTTTGAGCCCTCCCACCCAACTCTAGGGTATATTTACCTATATTCGCTCTATTTTCAGCAT
>JANHGC010014566.1:0-11477 GCA_027560395.1 Boaedon fuliginosus | reverse complement strand
TATTGTTTGCCGCCTCGAGTTCCCCTTCTGGGTGAAGAGAGGCGGGATATAAATCTAATAAATAAATAAATAAATAAATCACATGCAGACCATGCCCACCATGGCTCTGCAAAGGCAAAAAAACATCACATATGTCACATGACGTCAGGTGACGTGATTTCAGTTTGACACCCATGCGCCATAGTACCCAGTACTAGGTTCTGTACAAAACTGCCAAACTATAACAACCTCAAGGTTGTTTTTTTTTTTAAACCAAAATCTGGACTTCCCCGCCCTGCTAAGTACTGGTTACTGCTATGGTTATGGTCAGGAGACTGCAAGCTCTGATCTTGACTGCATGGCCCATGACTCTGGAACGGGAATCAAAAGTCTGACCTTCTCATAGCACGAAAAGCTTTGAAGCTACACGAAGATCCCCCTCTTCTTTATTCAGTGAACAGGAGTAAAATACCAAGCAGGCTATTTCAGAATGAGCTTTAAAGTTCTACCTTTTCATAATCTGAAGGAGAAATCAAAGTATGGCATTAAACTCCTAGAAATAACAATGGTCTTCTGTATTGTCATTTCTATATATATATTTATATACCGGTATTATATTCCTTTCCTAAAAGTAGCTATTTGCAAAATAATTCATAGTCATATTTGTCAGGATCTCATTGAGGTTAGCATCTTGGAAGTAACTGCCAGCCATGGGATGTATAATCAAAATAAATTTTATTGTTGCAGATATGAAATAAAAGAAGAATGGACTTCACCTCCTGAGAGACTACATCCTAAGGTAAGTCCCTAGTGCTGGGTAAACCTAGAGCAAGAAGCAAGTGAGCACGTCTGGCTTATGCACTGACTTATATAGTAGGTGCACTATGTTGCCCCCTACTGGTGCCCAGGTGCAGCACTGGACGTGTGCTGCCATCTAGAGGCATATCTGGGGATAGAGCCAAAGGAACATATTTTTCTGTGACAATATTTTACTTGCATCTTATTGTCCCTCCCGTATAATTATCCACTGGAACAACATTGTGGAATTTCAAAAATTGTAGCTATTTTTAATAACAGTAAAAAAAAAAACAATGAAGAGGATCAACATTTCACGGCAAACAGAAGAACCTGGTATGAATGTAAGAATGCTCTCCGTTTCCTGTAACTAGACTCACTTTTTCCTCTAACAATAGGTTTGAGGTTCTCATTTTTTTCATTATATTGATTTTTTTTTCAACAGTACAAAGCATGATGTATTGTTTCCATGCAGATTTCACTGCAGTCCTGCGTATCTAATATGATTAAAATATTGGTATTCGGTTGTTTCAAAACAGAATGAATTAGATCCACATTATATAATGTTCTCCATCCTTTGCCAATTTTTTTTGCACGTTTGTTTTCTAACTTTTGTTGATTTTAAGACTGCTTTTGACCTCTTACCAAGGGAGAGAAAATGGGACAGTCTGGGGCAAAACTATTGATAAAGGACGGTGCCAACTTAGTCAGTTACTTTATTCAAATACGGTACCTTCCCGAGAATTAGATGTACTCCTTGTGGACATTCATCTACAGCCTTTCCAATTTGCAGCCAAGGTTGCATGTTAGCTCCTCTATTTTCTAATATATATTTAAAATAATCCAAGTGCTTGCTGTTTCAGCCCATCACCCAGTGTAATGGAGTGTGTGGGAATGACCTTAAGGATGAGGGGAAATATATTTTGTCTGTATGTCAGCTCTCTCAGGTAAACCAAACAGGAGTCTAGATAAACTAATTCTAGTTTATTGCAAAGCTACATTAAAAATTCTAGCAAGTCTGGAGGTAGGAACCCCCTGCCATCACTTTTAATCATCTGATAAATTAGGGTGGGTTCTTCTTTTCTAGCTTTCCTTTCCTTTTTCTATTAATCCTTGGAGGCTCCCGCCTCTCTTATCTGATCATTTCCCAGCCAGCATCTCTTCCCTTCATTCCCCAAAGTCAGCCAAACACATTCAATTACACTTGGAAACAATCAGATAAGAGAGGGAGGAGCCCCTAGTGGCTTAACTGTCAGAGAAAGAAACTTTGGGCAGGATTTGCCCCAATTGATCAAGCCGTTAAAAGTGGTGGCAGGAAGTTTGCTCTTTCAGACTTACGAAGATTCTGTTCATGTAGCCTTTCCATAAAATAAACTTCGCTCTCGCTAAGTTTTCTCCCTGGTTTACCTGGGCAGTCTGATGCCTACTTACTTTAGTTGATTGTGTTTATTTCAGCATTACTAGATTCTGGTGATGTAGCTATTGTGTGTACTACACAGGTGGGAATAAGAAACTCACTCAATCTGTACAGAATAAAAGCTATCAACAAATTATCAGAAAAACAAAAATATAATGTTTGCCCAATGTTGCCAGAAAATTCAAATACCAGTAATTTTTTTATCATGTAGAGTGTGAGTCCGGGATCTTAGGAAGAAGATACATACCTAAGAATCTTGGTAAAATCAGAATAGTCTTTATTGCAGGATAGAAAGTTTGTCTCATGTGAGACAGCATAGTCAGGTATGCACAAAGAATGGAGAGAGGAGGGGCATGCAAGCCCCTTTATATGGAGGGTGTGCAGTATCTCCCCCTACAGGTGCCCAGATGCAGCAGTAGACAGCTGCTGCCACCTAGAGGCACATCTAGGGGCAGTGCCAGGAACATAGTTTTATGTGACATTTTTGACTTATGACTACACCCGAGACTGGAATTTCAGTCGTTAAGTAATGCAGTTGTTTTGCAAGTCATCCTATGACTGGACTTGATTTTACCATCATTGTTTTACCCTGGTTTTTAAAGGAATCATTTAGTTGTTCAGAGAATCTGGCTTCCTGCCTTAAATTTGTTTGTTGGAGATCAGCTGTTGGAGATCAGCTGCAAGATGCTGCAACCACAGTGAATGCAAGCTAGTTGCCAAGTACCCAAATTGTGATCACATGTCAATGGCGGGGGAGGGGAGGTCAGTGGGTTATAACATTGAGGACAGATCATATGTCATTTCTTTTCTGCACCATCATAACTTTGAACTGTCATTAATAAATGGTCAGAGGGCGAAGACTGTCTGGAAATGGGACTCAAATTGAACAGGTGTGTACCTATACATATCATAGAGGACTGTTCTAAGCTTCTGTACCCTGAACTGCTTCTTGTTTCTTTCTTTTTAATGGGCAAGTATTGCACAAGGGAGTTCTGAAGCTACTGTTATATTTTACCACTCAAAAGGTGCCCGTTATATCCTGCAACCTGCAAGGTTTTTTTCCAATCTAAGGTATTCCCTAAGTTTTCTTCATTTCAAATTTGCTCTTTTGCCGAGCTTAATGTTCTTGAAAAATAAGTTGATTTGAATCATACTTACAGCTTTAAAAAAAAAACCATTTTAAGTGTAGAGACAGATATAATCCCATAGGATGCTACAGCATTGTTGTTTTTTCCTTATTGCTTAAATAATAAACTTATTTAGGCAATGAGAAGTGGCTAAAGTTAATCCTGCTCCCTATAACTTTGGTTCCATTAGTACTTTATTTTTATTTATTTATTTATTTGATTTATATCCCGCCTCTCTTCACCCATTAGAGATCATTTTAAATCATCATGGTTTTTAAAAGTTCTACTAAGAGCTGTGGTTAGGATGCAGGACTGCAGGGCTAACTCATTGCTCACTCCAGGAGTTTGATTCTGAGCGGCTCAAGATTGACTCAGCCTTCCACCTTTCCAAAGTCAATGAAATGAAGACTCAGATTGTTGGGAGCTATATGCTGACTCTGTAAACCGCTTAGAAGGGGCTGTAAAGCACTATGAAGCGGTATATAACATCTATCTCCTGTTGAGCGCGTTCCTTCACTATGTGTTGGATAGTCTGGCGGGGAGCTCCACGGTCCCATTGCGCTGAAGGTGTCTTTCCCCATTTATGCAGAGAGTCAGCGCCCACCCCATGAGATGTTCTAATTCTGTTATTGTGTCACCTGTATGTGTCGCGGTAAATTAAACCCTGGAGGTGTCCTATTAGGATTAATACACTTGTAGATCTCTTGAGAGATATAGCTTACTCCATGCTTCCACCCACTTTGGTGTGATGTTCAGGTGTTCAGCCAATGGCTTAAATGCTGTGAGAAGTGGCGGGTTTCTTGACTTTAATCGGCATCTTGAAAGATCCGAGGTATAGCCATGGATAGGTAAAGAGGGATTTATCAGGATCTTACTATACTTCCGGGTAAGAGCTTCTTGTTGTCATAGGTGTGGAGGAGGTATATGGCTGAGGACTGGTAGCCCATGGTTAGGTGTAGATTTTATGTATCCTGTAATTAATCTCATCGTGTGGTTGGGTTGAGCATCAATGAGTCTTGTATGTGAGCAGTTTATCCAAACAGGTGCGCAATATTCCGCTGCAGAGTGGCAAAGCCCGAGGGATGCACATCGAAGGGTTGAAGCTCCTCAGGTTGTTCCCCATAGTTTTTGCCAGCTGAAATAAGCATTGGACAACCTTAATGAACACGCAGACTCCGCAACCATCATTTTTTCTTCTGTTTTTTTTTTTTCAGGGCTGGATTGACAACTTCAACGGTACAAGTGGCATCCTCGTGGCGGTAAGTAGAGATGGATATCGGACTTCTAAACCTTAGGAGCCATGAAACCACGGGAACTGAAGCGTGAAGCTTATCTAAAGAGAGAAGGGCAGAATCTAGTGATTCAGACGACGCCTAGCCTAGGCCAGGGGTGTCAAACTGGATTTCTTGGAGGGCCACATCAGCGTTGTAGTTCTCCTCCAAGGGCCAGCATGGAGGCGAGCGGGGGGAGATGGGGGAGAGGCCTCCTGCCACACCCTGCCAGCCAAAATGGGGCACGGGGTGGCTGCGAGCAGCCCCGCTGTGCCCCATTTTTGGCCTAGACCGCCTTTCTCAAGCAATTTGCCAGTCAAAATGGGTCATGGGGGCGGGGGCCCTCCATGGCCTCCTTCTGCAGCACTAACCTAGCCATTTTTGGCCGGCAGAGTGCTGCTGGAAGCCAGGGAGGCAGAAAACGGGCCACACAAGGGGCTCACGAGCCCTTGGCATGGCCCGTTTTGACCAGCAGAGACACCACAAGCCGGTCCTTTGATATTTCCGTGCCAGATTTAAGCACGCGGGCCTATAGTTTGACACTCCTGACCTAGGTTGATCAAGAAGGAGGTTCACCAGGCCCGGTGTTTCTGACTGAATTTGAGAGCTTTTGGCTTTCCAGGCAGTTATGACAGTTAAAGCACCAGAATGATCGCACCACAGCCGTGGGTGGCCAGATTCTGGGGGCAGCAGAGTTGGAAAGTGTTCTACAAGTCTTCTCCCCAGTTTAGCTCAGGAGAAACTATCCCATTCCCCCGTTACAGAGTTCAAATCTCAGGCTACCTAAGCTCTATACTAACTCTGAAGAAGTCGAGCTGCATGGGTCAATGAACTTCTCTATTTCTAGGGGGCCAAAGGGATTTTACGGAGTGTGAAATGCAATCCCGAAGCAGTAGCGGATATTATCCCAGTGGATCTCGCTATCAACTTAACCATCGCCGCGGGCTGGTACACTGCAGTTCACAGGTGGGGCCTCTTTGCTGAGCAAGAGAGAAGCCATTGAAGTAGAATGATATTTTTTTCCAAGGTTGCAGGCTGTCTCAGGAGCTGCCGAAGTTGCAATTCCTCCTCTCTGTCATCCAGGCCTTAAAAGCTTTCTGAAAGTCCAACGGTGCCTCCTACAGGCAGCCGTGCCTTCACCAGCCATAGCAAAAGCACTCGGGCTTATATACCGCTTCGCAGCGCTTTACAGCCCTCTCCAAGCGGTGTACAGACTTAGCATATTGCCCCCAACAATCTGGGTCCTCCTTTTACCCCACCCGGGAAGGACGGACGGCTGAGTCAACCTTGAGCCTGGTGAGATTTGAACTGCCGAATTGCAGGCAGCCGGCAGTCAGCAGCAGTAGCCTGCAATACTGCACTCTCACCACTGCGGCACTGTTCCGTCACATCTGATCCATAATGTCGGCTTCTGACCACTGCCTTGTGAGAGAAGCCAGCACACCTACAGTCTTCATTGCTGTACGTTTGCGTGCATCTCCTCCCATTTATATATCTGCGTAATAAATATAGTATTCATACGTTGGGTGCATTTTTGTGTGTGTGAATTCCTGCCTTTTTTTATTTCTATTCTTTGCAGGCCCAAATCACCGCTGATCTACAACTGCACCTCAGGGGGCCTCAACCCATTGTCATGGGGAGAATTGCGTGAGTATATATATATATTTTTTTAAGGATTAAGGATTCAGAAAATCCCACCGGATTTTTGGTTGGAAGTCACCCTTAACAGCTTGCCTTGCCGTTGAGATTTCAAGGGCCCGCCATTCTCATTGTGGCGAGCACAGGGTGGGGTTCTTCGCAAGATCCGGTTAATGTAACCTTACCATGGAAATCCCAACATCTGTCTGTGCTTTTTGCGTGGAAATCCCTTGCAAGGCCGACAGTAGCCCAATGATTCGTTTTATTGTTTTACTAGCTGATTAACCGGCCTTGCTCGGTTTTTTTTTTTAAAGAAGTATATTTGTGCCACAGCATTTGTGGACCTTCTGAAGCCCATGGCATCCCCTCCCACATCTCCGGGCCAAGGGAAAGCCGGGTTCTAGGCCAAGGCCAGGCCAGCTCTGAGGAAAGGCAGCCAGGGCTTGACAGGGGCACTGGGCCTCAGCCATTTGCAGGCTTTCTTAAGCTCCTGGCGCCTCCTCCCACATTGTAGGCAACCTTACTTGGTGAGTGGGCTGCTCCGTATGTCTTAGGCCAGTTGCCGCTGAGGCAAATCTGTAATTTCTATGCATAGAACATGGCGCCTCAGAGGTTTGAATATGGTGCCTCAGTCAGTTTGAAAACTTCACGCGCTCAGTAGAGAGAGGTAAAACTGCACGTGCTCAGTAGAGAGTTGCTGCTTGTTCATTAAGAGTGTCCTCTTTGCCCCGCAAAAAAAGGGTCAAAAAGGGCACCTACCCTTTGAAGACCCAGACAGTGCTGATCTTACTACGCTTTGCTACCTATCTGCCAAGTTTGAGGTAGATTGGTGCAGAACTGAAAGTTTGCACCTCTCTTTTACAGATATATAGATTTGTGAATCCTTAAGGCCACTTTCTTCCCGAACAGGAAACCCTTAGACATCGACCAAATAAAATAAGGGAGGCAAAACACTCTTTGTAACATCATCATCATAACAATAATAATTGACAGGACCCGTGGTTGTGGAAAGAAGACCCATTTTCCTTCCTGACAGGGAGTTCTTCCTCTTTCTTCAGCTCATCTACATCACGCGATAGGAAACCACATCTGGTTTCATTGACGTTCAAAGGGCACTTTGCCTTCTTAACTGGACCTTTCCCATAATTGTCCCTTTTTTCCATGCAATTACCACAACGGGTGCAGCATCTCTTTTACTACCCTTCCGCAGAAACTAATGCAACAACTACCTACGAAAAAAACCCGCTGGAGAAGCCCTTCAGAATACCAAAGGCCACCATGACCACCAGCTACCTCGTCCATCAGTACTGGATATTTGTCTATCACACCATCCCTGCCTTTTTCTTTGACCTGTACCTGCGGCTGCTGGGGAAGAAGCCACGGTGAGATGGGGTCCACGTTTCGTGGGCTGTAGGGAACGAGGGTTCCCCCCCCAAAAAAAGTCCAGATAGCAGTTTTAGGAAAGCACCCCTAAGAATCCAGAAGACAGTTTTGGAAGGAGGATGGATTTCTTCCCCGATTTCACAGCTTTGGGGGATTTATCAGAAAAACGGTCTGATTGAGTGGCAGCTCTGCTTCTTGTTATTATGTGTTTGCGTGCGTTTGCTCACACACACACACACACACACACAACAACAACAACAACAACAACAACAACTTTTCCACATCTTTCTGGTAATAATTCTCCCAACAGTTTACAGACATGATTTTATTTATTTTTATTTATTTTATTCGATTTATACCCCTGCCTCTCTTCCCCGGTCAAGGGGAACTTGAGGCAGCTATGATAGAAATGATTCTAAGGAAAAATGCAATCAGCAAAATTAATCAGTAGCAGCCAAGAGTGGTTGTGGAAGCCTTTAGATGCACAACTTCCTTGGTTCCCCAGCATTCACTGAGCCTCGGTGACGCAGTGGTTTAAATGCAGCCCTGCAGCTTGTCTCTGTTGACTTGTTCAGCAGGTTGTCAGATCGAATCCCGCCAGGCTTAAGGTTGACTCTGCCTTCCATCCTTCTCAAGTCGATAGAATGAGGACCCAGATTGTTTGGGGGGCAACAGGCTGACTCTGTAACTGCTCGGGGAGTGTTGTAAAGCTCTGATAAGCAGCATATAACATCTGAGTGCTATTGCTATCCATGTTGTAAGCCACACAGAGTCCTTCGGGAGTTGGGCGGCATAAAAATGTAATAAATAAATAAATAAATAAAGAAATAAATAAATTTCTAACCTGGACACCGGTGTGTTTTATGTGATTCTCTACGCAGGTTTCGTCCCCAAAGAGGAGCTGGTGGCCACAACAGCGTGTTCAAAGCTGTCTTTTAAATGCAACACGCATTTAAATCGTGGGTGGAGCTTCAAATTCATCAGTGTAGACCCCATCTTGTCTTTACTGATCATACCTGTGGGCGCCCCTGACTCTAAGCTTTAAAAGTGTAAAGGTTATACAGTAGCGGGTTACGAGCGTTCCCTTAGCGGACGTTCGAAGTTACGCGATCAGCGCTCCCTAGCAGTTTTCTTAACAAGGCCCGAAACTACGAATCTGGGGCACCACGGCAATTGTTCGCCCTTACGAACAACCACAAAGGCTCTGCAACATTCATCCAGCACGTTGCTGGCTGAAATGGAGCTTCTGAGGAGCGGACCCACCCCTCAGAAGCTCCATTTGGGCAACCAAAGGTCTCCCCCCGGCCCATTGCAGGCTGAAATCGAACTTCCAGGGGCCCTGGGAAGCTCCGTTTCAGCCTGTAATGGGCCGGGGGAGGCCCACAAAGAGCCGAACAGAGCCTCAAAGACTCAGATCCGCCCCCTGAAAGCTCCATTTTACCCAGTAACGGGCCGGGGGAGGCCCGCGGAGGGCCGAACGGAGCTCCAGAGGCTCGGATCCGACCCCCAGAAGCTCAATTTCAGCCTGCAACAGACCGGACAAATGTTGCAGAGCCTTTGTGGTTGTTCGTAAGGGTGAACATCTGCCGTGGTGCCACGAGATTCATAGTTTCAGGCCTTGTTCGGAAACGCTAGGGCGCGCTGATCACGTAACTTCGAACATTCGCTAAGGGAAGGCTCGTAACCTGGGGATTACGAATAGAATAGAATAGAATAGAATAGAATAGAATAGAATAGAATAGAATAGAATAGAATAGAATAGAATAGAATAGAACAGAACAGTTGGAAGGGACCCTGGAGGTCTTCTAGTCCATTGTGCTCAGGCAGAAAACTCTATGTCATTTCAGACAAATGTCCAATCTCTTCTTTAAAACTTCCAGTGTTGGAGCATTCACAACTTCTGGTGGCAAGTTGTTCCACTGATTAATTGTTGTAACTGTCAGGAAATTTCTCCTTAGTTCTAAGTTGCTTCTCTCCTTGGTTAGTTTCCACCCATTGCTTCTTGTCCTGCCCTCAGGTGCTTTAGAGAATAGTTTGACTCCCTCTTCTTTTTGGCAGCCCCTGAGATATCGGAACACTATCATGTCACTTAATTTTACAATATTTATTAATATTATTTGTATTTCTTATTTAAATGTTGCTCTGGGCAGGTAATGCTACATTAAATATGTTTCTGATTCGCTAGCTGTTCCAAGCCCAGATCCAAACTGAATAGAAAGATAGCAAATTCTAGTTCTAATCTTGTTCTAGCAAGATCTTGAGATTCAAAGTACAGAGATTTGATTTCAGAGATGATCACACAATGTAATGGGGTAACATCGAAATGCCTGACTATTTGTCCATATGTGGAAGAAAATCAACAAAATCTCTGTTAAGAGATTCTGCAAAATCCCAAAGTCCACTGAACATCCAACTCCTCTATTTCTGATGTGATTTGAAAGATACAAATGAAAATGATGGTTTTTGGCTATGTCTCCTTCAGACAAAACCTTCCTTCCAACAGTCACACAGCCACAGTGGTTACCATAGAAAAGAAATGAAGGAAGAAATAATACAATAAGTAGTACTGGAAATCTTTCCCCCACACACCTTCAGAAAACCTGATTTTAGAGCTGCTCGCTTTGATGACTGCATGCTCTAATAAGATTCTCTATGAACAAGAACCTCATCACAGCACATTTGAAAGAAGAGACCCTGTATATCAGAATGTTTATGTGCACATGTTTATCTGAGTTGCCTCTAAAGGGATTCCAATCCCTCTCTATAAAAATGGATGTGTGTGTATGTTCCAGCATAACTCTGAAACGCCTCGAGCAATTTCAACCAAATTTGGTACACAGATGACTTACCCTCTGGAAACAAATACTGTGGGGGATAAGACACCCCTCACACTCCTTGGGGTGTGTGTGCCTTAAAATGGTTTCTACTGTACAGCACAGTGAACCTGCCATTGTAACGGCTTCACAGCACTCCACTAAGGGGGCTCCTTCTCAGCCCTCCAAGGAAACATCAGCGATTGGCCAAGTGCAATCAAAAAAATGAAACACCAGTGTAGGTAACAAATGCTTGAGGAGAGAAATAGAAGACTCGCAACGCTGCGCGGCAGACAGTACAACAGCGTGAGTCCCGACTACACCATTTTCCTGTCTAATACAGGAAAACAGCAGGTTATCAACTAGTAGAAGATTGTACTAGATTAATTGGGTTGATTGCAAATCCTTAATAGAATTCAGGTAGACCAGGAAATTGGACTAGAAGACCTCGAAGGTCCCTTCCAACTCTGTTAATCTGTTTTTTGAAGAAATGGGACAATGGAAAGCAAAACATAAAAAGGGTCCAAGGATGCAGGGGAGTTCCAAAACAGTTCAGGGTTGCACTAGTGCCATGAATTCTCATGAAATGTCCACAAGATAGGTACACAAAAGTCAATGCCATTTTAGTCATGAGCAATTGAGTTTTAAAGGAGAATTGTGAGGCCAACCTAATAATAGGTGGAATTATTTTTCTGGTGCTCTGGTGGCTGAGGTTTGTACTGGTTGCCCTGATACTCAGTTCATTGCTCAAGAGTTTCTTTGCCTGCTTTATCTGGTATTTGCAAGTGCAGTTGCCAAAAAAAAAAAAAAAAGACTATTGGATCCTTCTCTACAGGAAACTAGTCAATAACCTGACTTCGCCCAGGTATTTATTTATCGCAATGCTGTATTAGAGAAGAAAAAACCTGTAGTTGGGACTCACACTGTTAATAATATTAATATTAATAATATTAATATTATTATTATTATTATTATTATTAATAATAATAATAATAATAATAATAATAATAATAATAATAATTTATTAGATTTATACCCCGCCTCTCTTCACCCA
>JANHGC010014559.1:0-11478 GCA_027560395.1 Boaedon fuliginosus | reverse complement strand
GTGATAATCCACTTCAATTGTTCCCACCACTCACATTTGGACAGACATAAAAAATGCAAACATGCACATTTGTATATAGCAAAGTGAAGCATAGGGAGGAGCATGCAAGATCCTTTTATAAAGGTGAGAGCACATCTTCCCCTGCAGGTGCCACAGATGCAGTGATGACAGGTGCTGCCACCCAGAGGCATATTGGGGGCAGTGTAGGCTAGTAATTTTGTGTGATACTTTTATACCCATGGTTCAACTAAAACTCACCTTTTCCTAGGTGAATTGGCATAAGCTCAGTCCACTCTCTGTCACTTATATTGGAGGATGAGAACTCATCTTCTCCTGCTGATTGGTCCAAAGTCACTCATAGTCTATTGGAGGACTATAGAATACATTCCACTGGTTATAGACCAAGGTCACATAGATCTCTTTTATGCCTATGGTTCAATTACAACTCACCTTTTCCTGGGTGAATTGGAATAAGATTACTTCACTGTCTGTCATTCATACTGGAGGATGAGAACTTACATTGCCTATTGCAACTCACCATCTCTTGCTGATTGGTCCAAAGTCACTCATATGTTTTCCATGCATATTTCAAGATGAGAACATAGCACATCTATTTCAGGACTAGAGAACAAATTCTATTGTTTATTGCCCAAGCTCACACACTGTCTTTTATACCTGTGGTTCAATTACAACTCACCTTTTCCTGTTGATTGTTCCAATTTCACTATGCTGGCTGTTGTAGATATTGCAGGACCAACCTTTCCCATTGCTGACATTCTGCTATTAAGTGGACCAAAGTCATGCAGCTGACTTCCTTCTTAAATGTTTGACTCAAATTCACTATCTCATGGTGATTGGTGCAAGGTCAAAAAGTTGATTCCATCCAAATGGTTCAACTAGAACTCAGGTCCTTCTGGAGAATGGAACAAAGTGAACTCAGACAAGTATCATGCATTTTGCAGGAAAAGAACTGAATGTGCTTTTCCAGAACTAGAACTCACCTGTTCTTGGGTGAATTGGAATAAGACCACTCCACTTTCTTCGTTCATATTGAAGGACTAGATATTAAATTGACTATTGCAGGACTAGAACTTAACATCTGCTGCTGATTGATTCAAAGTCACTCATATGTCTTTTGTGCATATTTAAAGATCCTATTGCAGGTCAGGGGGACACATTCTTTTGGTTATTGGTCAACATAGCCGTCTTTTATACCTATGTTTCAACTGCAACTCACCTTTTCCTGCTAATTGTTCCAATGTCACACAGCTACCTGTTGTGCCTATTGGAAGACTAACCTTGCCTGTTGCTGGATAAAGTATCAACTGTCTCCTGTTACTTTGACCAAACAAATGCAGCTTGCTTCCATCACAAATATTTGACTCAAACTCATCATCTCTTGGTCATTGGGGCAAGGCCAAAAAGCTGACTGCCATCCCAGTGGTTTGATTAGAAATAACGATTTCCTGGTGATTGGAATAAAGTGAACTCAGACAAGTATTGTTCATTTTGCAGGATAAGAACTCAATGCAATTTTGCTGGACTAGAACTCACCTTTCCCTGGGTGAATTGGCATAAAATCACTCCACTGGATTTTGTTCATATTGGAGGAGTGGAACTTACTGCTGATTGGTCCAAAGTCGCTCACATATTTTTTGTGCATATTTAAACATGAGAACCTAGCAATCCTATTGCAGGACTATGGAACACATTCTACTGGTTATAGGCCAAGGTCTCATGGCTGTCTTTTATACCAATGGTTGAGATACAATTTACTTTTTCCTAGTGATTGTTCCGATCTCACTTAGCTGCCTTTTGTGTGTATTGCAGGATTAACCTTGCTTATCGCTGGACAAGTACTGACTGTCTCCTATTCATTGGACCAAAGTCACACAGCTGCCTTCCATCATAAACTCACCAGATCTTAGTGGTCAGTGGAAGATCAAAAAACTGACTTTCATTCAATGGTCCATCTAGAACTCTTGTTATCCTGGTGATTGGAATAAGGTAAATTCAGACAAATATTGTTCATTTTGCAGGAAAAGAAATCAATGTGCTTCTTAGAACTGGACCTCCCCTTCTCCTAATGACTGTCCCTGGTTAATTGGACCAAAGTATCAAAGCTGACTTGGGTCTTAAATGTTCAACTCAAACTCACCAAATCATGGTGATTGGTGGAAGTCAAAAGCTGATCTTCATTCCAATGGTACATTTTGAACTCTTGTTATCCTGGTGATTGGAATAAGGTAAACTCAGACAGGTATTGTACATTTTGCAGGAGAAAAACTCAATGTGCTTTTCAGAACTAGAGTTCACCTTTCCCTGGGTGATTTGACATAAAATCACTCCATTGGCTTTCATTCATATTGGTGGACTAGAACTTACTATGCCTAATCACCTTCTCCTGCTGATTTGTTCAAAATCCCTCACATGTTGTTTGTGCATATTTAAAGATGAGAACTTAGCAAACCTATTACAGGACAGGAGGACACATTCTATTGGTTATAGGCCAAGGTCTCATAGCTCTCTTTTATACCAATGCTTCAAATACTACCTTTTCTTGGTGATTTTTCCAATCTCAGCTGCCTGTTGTGCATATTGCAGGACTAATCTTGCGTTTTGCTGAATAAGTACTGAATGTTTCCTGTTAATTGGACCAAAGTCACACAGCTGCCTTCCATCATAAATATTTGACTCAAACTCACCATCCCTTGGTGAGTGTTGCAAAGTCAAAAAAATTCATCCCAATGGTTCAACTAGAAATCACAATCTCCTGTTGATTGGGAAAAAGTAAACTCAGACAACTATTGTGAATTTTGCAAGAAATGTAGTCAGTGTATGCTGGATTGGAACTCACCTATTCCTGGGTGAATTGACTTAAGTTCTCACCACTTTCTGTTGTTTACATTGGAGGAGTAGAACTTACTGTATCTAATGCCAGCTGAAGCATCCCCTGGTGATTTGACCAAAGTCGAATAGCTGGTTTCAGTCCCAAATGTTTGAAGTGAGTTCTCTGTCTGCTGGTGATTGGCCAAAGGTCAAGCAACTCACTTCAATCCCAATGGTTCAACTAGAAGTCATCATCTCATGGTGATTGGAAAAAAGTAATCTCAGAGAAATATTTTACATTTTGCATGAAAAGAACTCAATGTTCTTTTGCGGGAGTTGAACTTACCTTTTCCTGGGCTAATTAGCATAAGATCACTACATTGGCTTTCATTCATATTGGAGGACAAGAAGAACTTACCATCTCCTGCTGATTGGTCCAAAGTCACTCAGGCGTCTTTCATGCATATTTCAAGTTGAGAACTTAGCATTCCTAAGAGAGCATAGAGAACACATTCTACTGGTTATTGTCCATGTTCACATAGCCGTTTTTATATCTATGGTTCAAGTACAACTCACCTTTGTCTGGTGATTCTTTCAATGTCACTCAGCTGCCTGTTGTGTGTATTTCAAGACTAACCTTGCCTATTGCTGGACAAATAGTGACTGTCTCCTGTTAATTGGACTAAGGTTGTGCAGCTGGCTTCCATCCTCCATGTTCAACTCAAACTCACCTTCCCATGATTACCTGTGCAATGTCAAAAGCTGACTAGATCTTACCTTGCATATTGCTGGATAGGTCCCTACTCATTCCTTGTGTTTGGAACAAATTCACACAGCTTGCTTTTGTCTGAAATGTCAGAATAGAACTCACCTTCTGTTGATTGGCCCAAAGTTACTCCGCTGCTGTAGTTCATATTAGAGAACTAGAATTTACATTGCCTGTGATCTCTTGAACTCTTGAACTCTTGAACTGGAGGACTTGAACTCACTGTCTTTTCATGGTTTTCCCAAAATCACCCAACTGGCTCTCCTGCCTATTGCAAGGCTAAATCTCCCCATCTCATTTTTTTTTTTTTGAGTCCACTACATTGACTTCTAAACATATTTGGCTCTCGTTTGGGAATATCGTTTGTGCCAACCTCTTCCAACTGGCTGAACAGCTCAGCACAATGTTCTATCTGCTGGCAACCTCCCTAAATAGGAATGTCTCCCTACTTTAGAAGTTGGTCCTTATGCAAATGATAAGTGGGGGCGGGGCAATTTCTTCTATGATGTCATAATGGAGGGAGGTGAGAGGATGAGGCCGTGGACCCTTTTACTGGCATCAAAGACCAAGCCCTCACTACCCACACTAGCTCCCTGTTGGGAGTATTGGAGGACTATTACTCATCATGCCCATTGCAGTACAAGAACTTACAATTTCTTGTTGATTGGCTCAAAGTCATGCAAATGGTGTTTTGTGCTTATTGCAAGACTTTTAACTCACCATCTCCTGGTAATTAACCCCAAATCACTCAGCCATCTGTTGTGCATATTGCAGGACTAGAACTCATTGACCCTATGGCAGGACAAGGCATTATGTCTTGAACCTAAAGAAGAAGACCAGTGGAAACATGTCACATTTTGAAGAAAACAAGAACCAAGAGCAAAGCCCTTACTATCTACCCTCGGCCATTCCAATGAAGCCTCTCTGGAACTGAACAGTTGTTTTCCTAACCTCTCCCTGAAAGAAAGTACAGAGGCACAACCCAGCGTTCCTGAGCCAGGAACAAAAGTACCCCAGACTTCCCTAGGGAAATAAAGGTGAGTATTGAAGATAGGAGATTCAATTCTTAGGGGTACAGAAACTATAGTCTGCAGACCAGACAGTCAATCTAGGCAAGTATGATCCAAGATCGAAAAGTTCTTGACAGACTTGAACATTGGGCCTCATCGAACAAAATGAAATTTAATGTAGATAAAAGTATGATTTTAAACTTTGGCAAGAAAAAAAACAACTGTATAGGTATAGACTAGGTGAAATGTGTCTTAATTGCCAGTAACTGTGAGATGGATTTTGGAGTCTTGGTGGACAATTGCTTAAATATGAGCCAACAATGTGTGGCAGCAGCCAAAAAAAGTCAATGCAATCCTAGGCTGCACTGATAGAGGAATAGAATCAAGAGCACATGAACTTCCAGTACTGCTTTACAAAGCCTTAATAAGACCACACTTGGAATATCCAGTTCTGGTCACCATAATATAAAAAAGAAATTGAGACTCAAGAGTATAGAGAAGAGCAACAAAAATGATTAAGGGGCTGGAGGCTAAAACACAAGAAGAATAGTTACGGGAATTGGGTATGTCTTTAATGAAAAGAAGGACTAGGGGAGACATGATAGCACTGTTCCAATAGAACCGTGGTGGCGCAGTGGTTAGAATGCAATACTGCAGGCTACTTCTGCTGATCACCAGCTGCCAGCAGTTTATTTTTTTATTTATTTAGATTTATACCCCGCCTCACTTCCCCAGTCAAGGGGAACTCTTGGCAGTTTGAATGTCACCAGGCTCAAGGTTAACTCAGCCTTCCATCCTTCTGAGGTTGGTAAAATGAGGAGCCAGATTGTTGGGGGCAATTGGTTGACTCTGTAAACCGCTTAGTGAGGGCTGTAAAGCACTGTGAAGCGGTATATAAGTGCTCTTGCTCTTGCTATTTGAGAGACTCCTACAGAGATAAGGGGTTTCAAAGCACCAAAAGGTAAGGTAAGAAACAAACAGTGTGTTGACACTAACCAAGGAATGAAGCAACCAAGAATTAAGGAGAAATTTCCTAACAGTTAAAGCAATCAGCCCATGTAACAGCTTTCCTTCAGAGATTGTGAGAGTTCCATCACTGAAGGGCTTTCAAAAGAGGCTGGACAACCATTTTTATGAAATGGTATAGGGTCTCCTGCTTGAGCAGGGAGTTAGACTAGAAGACCTCCAAGGTCCCTTCCAAGGTCCATCCCACTTCTATTGTTCTTAGTTCTGTGTTCTATGTCTCCTGGTGATTGGCCCAAAGACACACAGGACTAGAACTCACCATGCCTTTTGTAGGACTAGAAGTCACAACTTCCCAGTTATTGACCCCAGTCACGAAACTGGCGTTCATGTATAAGGTTCAACTAGAACTCCCCATCTACTGGTGAATGGCTCAAGTCGCTCAAACATTTGTCATGTGTATTGTAGAACTAGAACTCACTGAGCCTATTGCAGGCATTTAACTCATTGCATCTATTCCAGGATCAGAATTCAATATCTTCTGGTTATTGGCTTAAAGTCACCTAGCTGTCTTTCATGCCTCAGGTGGGAGTAGGACTCACCATATTTTGTTGATTGGCCCAAAGTCACTCAGCCAGCTCTCCTGCCTATTACAGAGTTAGAGATCCCTGTCTCCTGGTTGGCATCTAAAGTAAATTGGCTCTCATTTAGGGAGGTTGTGTGTGTCAACCTCTCCCAAATGTCCTAAGAGGCTAAGCACAGTTGACCTGCTGGCAACCTCTCTGAAAAGGGAATGTCTCCCTATCCCAGTGGGTGGTATTTATGTAAGTGGTCTTTGTTGGGTCATCTTTTCTCTGATGTCACAATGCGGGGGGGGGGGGGAAGGCAGAGGCCCCTGTAACTGTCAGGGAAGACCAAGCCTTCACCACCTAGGCCAGCTCCATGCTGCCTGAAGCTGCCTGCATGGCTGCCCAAAGACTTCGTGGTCCCATCTACCTCTTCCTGCTCACCTCCTTCTTGGTGGGGGGGTCTAAAGTCCCCCGCGAGCGGAAGCTGCATTCCCAGAAGCCCCTCTTGGAGTCCCTGCGGTGGGAGGCCTACTGGGTGCCGCTAATGATCATCCTGGGTGGCTGCTGTGCCATGGCCTGGAGCATCCTTTTCATTGCTTATGACGTGGTCCGGCCGGGGGGATATGGGCTATCCCAGTTCCCTGGCACCCTGGAAGAGGAACAGAAGGAGGGAGGCCCCAGGCAGGTGAGTCTTGAAAGGAGGTGCTAGAAAGCAATCTGGGGGGGGGAGAGAAAGGGGGCTTAACATCCAGGGTCTCCCTGAAGCCAAAAGGAACATGAACTGACCACCACACAAGATGGTTTCACATGATATACTGAACCTGCTAGCCAGCTGAAGAATGGCTGCATTCACAGCGTATGGCACACCCAGCGAGTTCAACCTTATTGATTTATCTAAACGTTTTAGATGGCTGGTTGCACTTTATAAAAGGAGTCCATGTGGTTATCAAACAAATGCAAAAACAATGATAGATTTATTTATTTACTTTAGATTTAGGTATGTCAAAAGTCCCATAAGATCACCGACTTAAGAAATTCACACATGAATGAACCCACATGCACACTCATGCCAACAAAAGTGAACATGTAGAAAAACTGCTTTTTTTTAATAAGAATAACGGACTTTGGAGGTCTTTTAGTCCAACCCTCTGCTTGAACAGGAGACCTTATATCATTTTAGAAAAATGAGTGTCTCATCTCTTTTTAAAACCTCCAGTGATGGAGGCCACCATTCTTGATTAGGTACTTCATGCATTTTTAGTCAAAGAGAAGAAACCCCACTGCTGATATGTTGGGGAAATCCACAAGCAGCAGATTATAACATTCTGTAAATTTAGAGAATGCATTGGACTCCTTCCGTTGGACGGATACAGATAACAGAGTTGGAGGAAACCTTGGAAGTCTTCTAATCCAATCCCCTGCTTGGATAGGAAGCCTTATACCATTTCAGACAAATAGATGTCCAATCTCTTCTTAAAAACTTCCAGTGTCAAAGCTTCAGAACTTCTGAAGGCAAGCCCTTCCACTGATTAATTGTTCTAACTGTCAGGAAACTTCTCCATAGTTCTAGATTGGCGGTCATCTTGATCAGCTTCCATCCATTGCTTCTGGTCCTGCCCTCAGGTGCTTTGGAGAACAGGTTGACTCCCTCTTCTTTGGGGCAGCCCCTCAAATATTGAAATACTGCTATCATGTCAGCCTGGTCCTTCTTTTTACTTGACTAGACATACCCAATTCCTGCAACCGTTCTTCATATGTTTATATTAAGGGAGTTATTTATCTGATTAGGGAATAATTAAGGAATTTGAACTGCTTTAAATTAATGCTACCTTCCTTCCAGGGGTGGGTTCCTACCGGCCTAACAACCGGTTCGCTTGGTGGAGGCATTTTGGTCTTGTGCGCGTGGGCGAAGTGTGTGCGTGCCAAATGCGTTATGCGCGTGCATCACCTCAGGTTCGAAAAACAGCTGATTTAGCCACGTTAGGCCCGAAAATTTAGCAACCAATTTGGCTGAACCGGTAGCTAAATCAGCTGATTTTGGGGCTGAAACTGATGTGTGGCAGCATGCGCTGTACACGGATTACCTCAGGCCCAAAAAATATCTGATTTAGCCACCTTAGGCCTGAAAATTTAGCAACCAGTTTGGCCAAACTGGTAGCTAAATCATCTGTTTTTGGGGCTTGAGGTGATGCACGCACAGCATCCACTGACCCACTGATCAATTTAGACCCGAAAAACAGCTGATTTAGCTACCAGTTTGGGCGAACCGGTTGCTAATTTTTCACCCCTAAAGTGTCTAAATCAGCTGTTTTTTAGGCATGAGGTGATGTGCGTGCAGCACATGCCTCACTCAGAGCAATTTAGCCCAGAAAAATAGCTGATTTAATTAGCTACCAGTTCGGGCGAACTGGTAGCTTAATTCTAACAACCGGTTCACTGAACTGGTAATTATTTTAACAACCATTTCAGCTGAAGCGGGCTGAACTGGTTGAAACCCACCACTGCTTCCTTCCCTATAACCTTTCAACCCAGCATCTAAAAGGTCTTCAATGCATTAATGAAGAGTTTCTCAATCTCAGCATATTTAAGACGATTGCTGGGGAATTCTGGGAGTTGAAGTTCACCCTTCTTAAAGCATGTAGTTGGGAAAATATGAGAATTGAAGCCTATCTGTCTTAAGGTAGGCTGGCTGGGTAATTCTGGGAAGGCCACCAAAAGGCTGGTCTTCAAAATCTCTAAGTGTGGTATCCTTTCTTCCACTAACAGGTGCCCCCAAAGGAGAGAAAGGAGGACACTAACCTGCTAGAAAGTAAAAATTCAAAAGAATTGCTTGGGACTTCGCTAGAGACAAAGGGATCTAGAGAAGAAATTGAACTGGATCGAACCGGATCTCGAGAGGCTGTGGGGAATCCCCAGCAAAGTGAAGAAAGCAAAGGAGCCAAGGAGGGAATTGAAAACCCACTGGAAATCAAAAGTTCCCGAGAGGGGATTGAGAAAGAGGTGGAAAGAAGGGGATCCCAGGAGGGGGTCAGCTCACCTTTCCTGCAGAGGGAAAATGATCCTGACTCCTTTAGACCTGGCAAGGTAGAAGACCAACTATGTGGAAAGCTTTGGAGTACCATGGAGAAGGATCTGGAAAGGCTCCTGCAGTTGCTGCGATTCTGCCGGTCCTCTGGGCCTGGTCCCTTGGCCGAGGGGTCCCTGGGCCTTGCAGTTCAGGAGGCCATGCCCCCTCCAGCCACTGAGACCCCCAACCCTGCAGAGGAAAAGACCCTGGTTCCCCCCCAGGCACAAGAGCCACCAACCATCCCAGCCACGGAGACCCTGAGGCCACCCAGCTCCGGGCAGAATCCGGCTACGATGCATCTCATAATCTGTGGGCTTCCCAGCAACACCTGTCCAAATACAGGCCAACGAAGGCAGGGTGGGAGCAGAGGGCGCAAATAAACTCTATGCACGCTCAGAGGTTACAGTGGCCTGTTTTCCACCAAGATTGGCTGGGGATCGTAGGAGTGGTCATTCCATGCCACGCAGGGCAAGTGAATGGCAGCTGTCAGCTGGCCTTTAAGGAAATTGGGTTGAATTGGCTGTGGAAGGAACAGAGACCAGGAAGAAATCTCTGGTGTGCCTTGAAGAAGCAAAGATGAACCATTAAATTTTGAACATGGGTCCAAAGGACCCCAGGTGGAAGATCTGGGACCTCGGCAATCTAAAAATACTGGCTTGGCTGGTGACCCATCTGTGAAGGCCTTTACGCTATTCCATATAGAATAGAATAGAAAAACAGAGGTGGAAGGTACCTTAGAGGTCTTCTAGTCCAACCCCCTGCTTATTTACAGAACAAATCTATAAAGGACAGTGACCATATTTTCTTGGAAAAAAATAAAAGGGTAAATCTGAAAATGGGGCAAAGCTAAAAGGGAATAGAAAAAAACCCACATGTTTATAACTTTGCTTTACAAAGGAAAAGTCAAGAGCAAAACCAAGAAAATCAACAATTATAATTACTAAAGTTATAATTACTAAAGGACAACTTGCTGTAATAAAGTCTTTAGGGTCATTATACTTATAAGTCATAACATTCCCCCTCATTTTCACCCAGGAACAAACTGGTAACAATCTGTGCTCACCAATATACAGGTGGGTACATTTCTCTCATATGGAAGCAATCTTCATGGGCCACCCCAGGGAAAGCAACTTCCAGTCATCCAGCTTCAGTCTGGCAGGTTATTAAGGCAGTTTGGCACAAGTTTTGTCAGTGGGGTTTCCTTAAAAACTGCATGGGTAAAAGTTAAGCTAGAGTGGGGATGGCGGAGGGGTAAAGCTACCCTACTGCTTACCTTGAGACAGTTGCAGCCAGGCCTTGCACATCCCAACATCTGCCTTGCTGGCCCATTTCTTCTGCAGCTGGAATAGCTTTCCTGGAGGCCTCTGCAGAGCTCTGGATCGATGCGGAGCTCTGTTATTGGCTACAGAGGCTTTCAGGAAAGCCTTGCAGGCCTTGCTGGCTGCAGAAGTTCCTGAAGGCCTCTGACAGCGAAAAGGAAGCCGGGGGTGACGCTCGCAAGTGAGGTGAGTCAATGGATGACATTCCCCTGAAAATAAGACCTGGTGTCTTTTTTTATGGCAAAGAAATATAAGACAGGCTCTTATTTTGGAGAAAACACAGTGATACAGTTGTTAAGTGAATCTGGTTTCCTGTTGACTCTGCATGTCAGAAGGTCACAGAAGGGAATAACATGACCCCACACTGCAACTATAATAAATATGAACCAGTTGAATATGAACCAGTTGAAGAGCCATGGTGGTGCAGCGGTTAGAATGCAGTACTGCAGGGCAGCTGCTGGCAGTTTGACAGTTCGATTCTGATCGGCTCAAGGTTGACTCAGCCTTCCATTCTTCCCAAGGCTCAGCCTTCCTTCATGGTGCTCTTTCCTCTACTTTGTCCCTCTGACCCTGCTGTCCAGGTTTTCTCTCCACCTTTCTGACATGCTCTGCAAGCCAGAGATGCAGGGACGGGATGAATCCCCTATAGTTGTGTCTTTTGCAGGTGAGGAATTGAGGAGGGGACTTGGGGGGGCATTGGAGAGGGGGAACCCTGGAAGGAAGGAGGGGCAAGGCTTAGAGGTCACCAGAGGCCTCTTTTTGGGGCTGCCAACAAATCTGAGGAGAGGCCTTTCCAATACAACTGCTCTTTCTGGGTCAAGCATCAAGACATGCATTGAGAAAGAAACACATCCAGGACCAGACATGGGTAACCCAGAAGCTCCGACTTTACAGTGTCTGTGTGTGTGTGTGTGTGGGTGTGTGTGTGGGTGTGTGCGCGTGTGCGCGCGCGCTG
>JANHGC010014549.1:0-11478 GCA_027560395.1 Boaedon fuliginosus | reverse complement strand
CCATGTTGTAAGCCGCCCAGAGTCCTTCGGGAATTGGGCGGCATAAAAATGTAATAAATAAATAAAATAAATAAAATCTAGTCCAACCCCCACTGAAGCAGGAGACCCTATACCCATGATGGCAAACCTATGGCACATGTGAGCAAAGTGGCACATGGAGCCATGTTGCCCGGCACATGAGCTGTTGCCCAGCTCAGCTCCACTGGGCATGCATGTGCGCCTCAGGCCAGCCAGTTGATTTTTGGGCTTCTGCCATGCATGCACAGGGGTGGGGCGAGCATGGGGATCATGCATGCATGCGTGGGGGGCAGGGGGAGTGTGAATGACCCCCGTGCTCCCCCCGCCCCCACGCATGCATGGCAGAGGCCCCAAAATCAGCTGGCCTGTGGGAAGCACACGAAGGGGTCACACATGCATGCGTGGGGGGCGGGGGAGCACAGAGGGGTTCATGCATGCATGCACGGGGGATGGGCATGCACGCATGCGTGCACGCTTTCAGCACACGGACCTGAAAAGGTTCACCCCACTGCCCTACACCATTTTTGACAGATGGCAGTCCAGTCTGTTTTTGAAAGCTTCCAGGGATGAAGCACGTACAACATCTGAAGGCAAACTGTTCCATTGTTTGATGGTTCTCACTGTCAGAAAATTTCTCCATATTTCTGGGTTGAATCTCTCCTTGATCAGTTTCCATCCATTATTCCTTGTCTGGGCTCTTTGGAAAGTAGGCAGGCCCGCCCTTCAAGTATTGGAACACAGCTATGGTGTCACCTCTGGTCCTTCTCTGGTCCCTCCTCTTCAGTAGACTAGCCATGCCCAGTTTCTGTATTTTGCTTTTATGATGAGAGCGATATAAAGGATACAAGGAGTAATAGCTACTAAAATACTGCCAACCAGATGGAGTGTGGGAAAAAATGACCAATGGTTGGGCTTGGGTTTGGTATCTGAATAGCTCTTGGTCACTCTGCATGACTAACGAACCAAGAGCAATTATAATAAATAGTGAACATGCAGAATATAGCTAAAGAAGCCAGTTTGATGTAGTGGTTAAGACATCACCTAGAATCCTGGAGCTGTGAGTTCTAGAGCCACCTGGGGCATGAACCCAGCCTTCAGTCAATCCTTCTCTCTGAATCCTAGGAAGCAAATCACTTCCAAAAGAACCTTGTCAAGAAAATTGCAGGGACTAGTTCAGGCAATCACTATGAGAGGGCATACAGAAATCTATTCATCTTGCATTATCAATACAAGCTATAGAGTTTAGCTCTTTTTCTTTTTAGTTGAACTGAGTACTGTAGAGGTTAGAAATTTTCTTTTGCTTGATATGTAGGCCACTTCATGCATCCAGGATCTGACAAGCAAATATAAAGATTAACACTTCTACCTATACCACTGGACTCCTCTAGATATGGTAACATTAACCACACAGATCTCTATCAGGGAAAGTAGATCCATAAGAGACATTGCCATGACAAATTTGCATTCAGCTCTTGTTTAAGCAGCATTAAAAATTGGGTTGCTAAACTACTGACAGATTCAGAACGGTAATATCCCATCTGACAAAAGGTAACAGCTCACCTCTTTTGCAGCGGGGACAAATCCTCATCAAATGGACTTCCATTCCCAGCCAGTTGCTGCTGCCTCTTCCAAATCAGAAGCCTCAGTAGAACCTTCTTCTTGGTGTCTTCTAGCTCACTGTCCATCTTCATGAACAGTTCTTGAAGGCTTTGAAGAGACTAAGAAAAGGGATACATGTCTGGTATCAGTCAGATATGCAGTGGAGAACCTTGTTAGGGCATGCATATTGTGTGATTGCTAGGAAGAGACATAGATGACCCACATGCAGAACTTGACCCAACAGGTCAACATGTTTATTTAGAGCTTGGGAAAGCAATATTTTACACTGAGGGGTCTGAGGCATTCCGGATAATTTTCCCCTGCTCAATATTCAACTGGGTATGGAAACAATACTAACAGGATGTTTTTACAGCATAGGGCTAGGATGTTTACAAGGACTTTGTAAACATTGTTAACTTTGCCCTTCCCCAGTAATCTTAATTTAGAAAAAAATAGGAGGAGGAAGTTGTGTTGGATATGTTTGCCACCTTATTTGTAAAAAAATAATAAAGGTGGGAAATAAACAAATGAATAAAAACGAACAGCCCAAATTACTATTCCATTATTATATCTTAATAGGGCTGAAATCAATGAGTTGACTTGTGTGTGTGTGTAGCTGAATTGAATGAAAGAAAATAAATGCGTGTGTGTGTGTGTTGAGACAAGGAGGGAGGGAGAGAGAATCAATACATGAAGAAAGAAGAAAAAGTGACGAAGGGATAGAAAAAAAAATGAAAATAAAAGACAAATTTCCATCAGCTCTTGGCTTTGGCTTTCTCTACTCTGAAAAACTTACATCTATTGATGTCTAACCTCCTCTCACTTTGATTTAGAAAAGATGTTTTTAGCCCAAAGGCTTGGGAGACGGAGCTAGTGAAGCTGAACTGAACAGATACAAATCAATATTGCCATGAGAAATCAGAGGCCAGTCACAGCTTTCTTGAAGGCTTTTCCTAGCTTGATTTATGCTCTGCATTACGGAACAAAGGCTTGTGAAAGCAACTTCTTTTGGGGAGAGTCATTTCTGGCATTTCTGTCATAGGGCAATTTCATCCGTAATATTTTAGGCATTAAAAATTTTTTTCTGGTTATATGCAATTCTTTTCCCTAGATGAATTTTTTGCCTCGGCTAAATAGTCAGCTGCAAGAGAATAATGGGCAGCATTTTTTGACTGGTTACAATGCCCATACAATTTTAGTTTTTTATACATACAATATCAGAAATTCTTATTTGTCAACTTGCTTGATTCTTTTTCAGTGGGAGTGCTTCAGCTCTAATCCACAGGAGCTCCTGTAGCCTTCAAAGTAATTTTAAACTTGATAGAGCAAAGCTATGTTTTCTTTTTCTTTAATGATACAAATTCCTGGCCTTGAGCATTTACATGGCCTTGACAACTCTGTTGGTATTTAAAAATTCATTTAAAACCCTTATTCAAAGTGGCAAACTTATCTGGCTCTCAGAAATGAAAGGGAATTGTTTCCAAGGGGATGAGAGGTGTAACCTTATTAACACTTGGATTTCTATAGGTCTTTCCAAGAAATGGTTCTTGGTCTTTTAACTTCCCAAAAAATCAATATTTGATATTTACAATGCAATTCTGTGTGCGAGTGTAAGAGCTCAGTAGCTTTAAGCTAAAAAAAAATATTAGTGTATAGGATTGCAGTCTTAACCTTTTTTAATTGCTGTATGATAACAATAACAGTAATTTCAGTCCGTATATATGCTGAAGTTTCTAAAAGCCTGTGGAGTTGCCCCGGGTGCTTGGAGTTTGGGGAACTGGTTTTAGAAATAAAGATTAGAAAGCCAATCAACTGGCAACACGTTATTTGATCAAAATCAAATTGCAACCATTTTTCCAGTCTCCTAAGAACGGCCTACATGGGTCTCCTGCCTGAGCAGGGGGTTGGGCTAGATGGGCTCCAGGGTCCCTTCCAACTCTGTTATTCTGCTCCTTCAGCAATTTAGAGTTTGAAGAAGCTCCCAAAAGACTATTTTTCTGCACCAAGTAAACTTGCTTTGGGCGCCATTTCAAATACCATCCTAGACCAAAGAAGACAGGGAACTTTTCAATAGTACCTCTTGTTACTGAACAACCCAGAGAAGGCCAATTTTGTTATCTTTTTATACCAGGCACTTTTCCCTAAAGCCCTTTTAACCTGTGTTTATTTAGACTAAGCTTTACTTAATCTAATAAAGATTCTTTCTTTGTGATAACATCTTGGGAACCTGTTTTAGAAATTGCTACTATTAATTACTACTTCCTTTAATTGTTTTAGTACACTTTTTAAGGCAGTCATTATTGTTATTAGTTCTAAGCAAATAGAGCCTCTTGGAAATAAAAAAGAAATTAAACCAAATGCAAATACAAAAATGCACTTACTAGGCTTATGACCAAAGAACTAATTTATTTCCCCTTTAGTGCACTTTTCTAAACATGCAACTTGGAGTGTACAGGTAGTCCTCAACTTACAACAGTTCATTTAGTGCCTATTCGAAGTGGCACTGAAAAAGTGACTTATGACTATTTTTCCATTTATTACCATTGTAACATCCCCATGATCACGTGATCAAAATCCAGCTGCTTGGAAACTCACATTTATGACCGTTGTAGTGTCCCTGGGTCATGCGATCCCCTTTTTGCGACCTGACAAGCAAAGTCAATGGGGAAGCCAGATTCACTTCACAACCATGCTACTAATGTAACAATGATTCACTTAACAACTGTGGCAAGAAAAGTTGTAAAATGGGGCACAAATTCACTTAACAAATGTCCCGCTTAGCAACAGAAATTTTGGGCTCAGTTGTGGTCATACATTGAGGACTACCTGTATTGTACCAGTTATTGTTAACAAGAATGGTGGAATATTACATACAGGTAGTCTTTGACTTCTGACCACTTGCTTAGCAACCGTTCAATGTTACAATGGATCCCAGAAAAGGTACTTATGAGCTGGATTCAAAGTTCCGACAGCCTCCCCCAACCTTGCAGTCATATGATTGAATTTTGAGTATTTGGCAATCAGTGCCCATTGAAGACAATGGGTTTGTTTAATGCCTGCAAAGTTTGTTTAACGACTACAGAACTCTGTTTATCAGTGCCACGTTTCCTTAACAACCACTGCAAAACCAAATTGTAAAAAAAGGCATGGCCACATGACAACCCACTTAATAATTGGCTCAATTTATGACTGTAGTTCCAGGCTCAGTTATGGTCATAAGTCAGTCATGGCTGGCTCAGGAATTCTGGGAGTTGAAGTCCACACGTCATAAAAGGGCCATGGTTCTCCACTTCTGATATAGAGTCTCAATTACTTGCTAGCTTTTCAAAGGACAAATAGAACAAAACTTGAGGACATGCTCCTCTTTAGCAGAAGATTTTCTCTATTTCCCTTAACATAAGAAATTATAGATGAATTCTTTTAAAAGAGGAACAACAGACCTACCATTCCAGGAAATGTTTGCTGAAATATAGCTTTCCTGAAACTCTCTTCCCCTATTGGCACGTCAACAACTTCTAATAAATATTTTATAGCACATTAAGACTACAACCCCACAAAAATGACTTCCAACCTCACCGAGGGCCTCCTCTTGGACAGATCCACATATTGGAACATATTTTTAAATCATTTGAGATCGAAGAGTGAACCTAAGCTAAAAATCTACCCAGTTTGCTTGAACTTTTAATGACAACTACTATTCTTATTTATTATCTTATTAGGCAGCTTTGGTTTTTAGTTATTTTTAATAGAATGGTCACTTAAGTAGTTTAATCGGGGGTGGTGGGTTTAGACTATTTAGAATTAGATACAGAAACTGCCTTGAGGACTCAGAGTTTAGACAGCAAAAAAAGAGAGCAGAAAAAGTAACTTTAAAAAATGAGAATAGCAAATAAATCCAAGAGTCCATAATAAATTCTTTGTAATGTTGGTAACTTACACTTGCTGGCAGGTTGTCTTGTATTGGAAATTGACAGTCCAGTGAGTTTTGTGACAGTGGAGCTGAGGATCATAAATGCAGGGTTAACAACATCTGTGAAAGGGTTTCACATACAAGCTACTTATTGCACACATTTTAGGGCATCATTTTTTTCTTTCGTTTATTGAAAGTTGGGCACAAAATTCCCCACTTATAGTAATAATTAGAAAAACAATATTAAGTGGATCTCCACTGAATAACCCTTTATATGGACTATTCCACACTTTAATAGTAGGAGGGGGAGGCAGCTGTGATCTGAATGGAATGAACGAATGAATGAAATTTACCAGCATCCATATTTTTAAAGACAAAAATATTAATAAAATAACCCTTGGACATTAAATATCCAGAATACATTTTTGAATAGGTTTATAAGGCTTTAAACTTTATATTTTAGAGGTCCAGTAGCTATGTTTAAAAAAAGAGTTCATTTCAGGGAAAACTTTAAAAGAAAGACCATGAGAGAAATTTGTGCTGAAAACGTATTTTTAGGGACGCTTGAGCATGCATTATAGAAATAACAAATAATAAAAAGTGATACAGGTAGTCCGCAATTGTTTCATTTAGTGACTGTTCACAGCGACAAAGGGGATGAAAAAGTAACTTTATGACTAATCCTCATATTTACGACCTTCACCGTGGGTAAAATAAAGATCCTAAGCATGGTTGTGGTTTCTGAAGAATGGATGGAAAAAGTGACAGAGCAGGCAGAGTTGGCAAAATGAATTGTTTTAATTAAGGAAACAAGGCATCCAGTTTTGCTTCTACTTGGAAATCACTTTTAGACCATTTTGTGCTCAAAACAGAAAAAATATATATGTCATTTTGGGTGATCCGATTGGTTTGCTGTTATAGAAGTGACTAATATTCACTAATGATGTAAAAGTTAAAAAGTTGATAGTACTCTAGTTTGTACTTTACTGCACCGAAAAAACTTGGAAGCCCCTGCTTTTTTTCTTTCTTCTTTACTTCTTTTCCCCTTCGTTTTCCTTCCCAGTTTTCCTTTTCCTTTTATTTTATTTACATATACTATATCCACCTTCATTGTTTTTATAAATAACTCAAGGTGTGAACACAAACAATACTCTTTCTTCCTCCTGTTTTCCTCCAAATAACCCTGTGGGCTGGGCTGGATTGAAAAAGAGTCACTAGCCCAAAGTCACCCAGCTGGTTTTCATGGGAAGGCAGGACTAGAACTCACGATGTTCCATTTTCTAGCCTGATACTTCATAGTTTCCTGGTGCCTAGCCTAGTGCCTTAACCACTAAGCCAAACTGATTCTCTTTATTATCTTCATTTCTCTCTGTATTTGGTATCTATTCAGATAAACTTCAAGGTAAGATAAACTTCAGATGAGCCCCAGGCGCCTAATGGATCCACTGTGGATCCAGAGGGAGCTGGGGATGCTTCCTGATTCCCTAGCGCACAGCTCATCCGAGACTCTGGTGGGTTCCTGGAACCAGGCAGCGACTAGAGCCTTGGATCGGGTTGTGCCTTTGCGACCTCTCACTAGGTGCACATCCCAGAGGGCTCCCTTGTTTAGAAGAGACGTTTAGAGCACTGTTGGAGAGCCAGTAACTCCGAATCTGACCAAACACTATTAAGAACCTTCATTAGGACTTATTTAGTGGCGATAAGGGCAGCGAAATGTTCGCACTTCTCCACTCTTATTGCATCTGCAGATTGTCACCAAGCCGCCTTGTTTAAGGTGACCCGTTCCCTTCTCAATTTGGGAATGAGAGATGAACCTTTGCAAGGGCGTGCTGAGGAATTTAGTCAATATCTGTCAAAGAAAGTTGCTCAGATCCAGACAGACCTGAACTCCGACTGGGCAAGTGCTACAGAGTTGCTGGGGGCAGGTCTTAGTCTGATTGTTTGGGACAAGTTCGATCCTCAGGTTGGCCCTGAGGAAGTGGATAAGGCCATGGGGGCTATGAGCGCCTCCTCCTGTTCATTGGACCCGTGCACCTCCTGGCTGGTTTTGACCAGTCGAGAGCTGACATGAGGCTGGTTCCAGGCAGTTATAAATGCATCTTTGAGAGAGGGGTTCTTCCTGCCCACCTTAAAGGAGGTGGTGGTGAGACCTCCTCCTCAAGAAGCCTGCCTTGGACCCAGCTAAATTAAAGTCGCTTCTTCCAAGATGGCGACCGCAGCAGAGAGGCGCGTTTCCGCTGCTGCGGGAAAAACGCCGAGAAACCTTGGGGAAATTCTTTACCTCTGGGGCTAGTCTCGGGTAGCCTTGGCATGAGGAGAGCGAGGGACTGGAGTCTCAGTCAGCTGGCGTTCTTTTCGAGCCCGCAGCATCGGACCTGGGCTCCAACGGCTCAGCTGGTGGAGTAATGCAGCCACTGGCAGGCCTGCAGTCTCGGCTAGTTTTTAACAGGCCCCAAGGCCTCGGCGTCTTCCGCTTCTCCAGCTCCGTAACCCCGGGGGACTCTGAGCCACCCCAGCGGGCTCGCGGTGGGCTCAGTTTAAAAACATCACCGGCTCCAGACCCCCTCCGCGCCTTCCGCTCTCTCACCATGTCGACTTTACCCCACTAAGCCCAAAGAGAAAAGTATTTAGCAAGAGTTCTTCTTCGCGGCCGCCCCCGGAGCGAACAAGCGCGTCCTTCCAGCGCGGCCGCCATCTTGCACAAATTGGACTTCTATTAGATAGAAAAGTTTAAACTTGATGATAACCTCTAGCCATTTACTACAGAGACAGAGCCTAGTGCAGGGAAGAAGGACTAGTAAGTAATTTGAGTACTGGTTGGCTGGATGGAAAGGATAGAAATTTGGGTTTTCAAATGTCTTGATTACAGATTTTAAATAAAGGCTAAATAAAAAGGACCCAATATCAACTCTGATTCACAATTTACCTACAACAGGGCTCTCAAACTTGCAGCCCATGGGCTGGATGCGTCAGCTCCGGTTTAGCGAAGGGGAAAAGAGTTGTGATACATTACTTGATGATGTCATGATGATGCCAGTTTGACACCCCAATCTACAAGATGTTATTTGTTTCATTCATTCAGTGCATAGACAAGATCTTTTGAATATAATGGATCTGGCCTTGAATGAATAAATGAATGAATGAATGAATGAATGAATGAATGAATGAAAAAACTGATAAGAGTATGCTCTTTTGGAATCACCAAAGAAAGGTTGATGGCAATAAAAGTTGATGGCAGTAAAAAGGCTGTTAGTCCTTTAAAACCTCCAATCAATATTAATTCAAGTAGCGCAGAGGAAATGTAGTTTCTTCCTGCTGATTTATCTTCTTGTGTCTTTCCTTTTGTTTTAATTTTTTATATTTATAACTAGTAGCTGGGCTGGAAGATTCAACTGTGAGAAAGGATACAACAAAATATATAACTGCTTCTGAAACAAAAGGAACTTTAAAATGCAATTTCAAGATGGTTATTATTTAAGATTTAATCTTCTATTCAATTTCACAGTATGGGACTGGTAAAAATGTAACAGTTCAAGTCCTAACCCAGGACCTAAGAGCTGTTAAGAGCCTGAGTATATAGGCAGTTCTGAGTAAGGTGGTTTTTTTTGCAAGGTCAGAATATTCAGGTCTAATATTATTAGTATTATGGTGTAACATTAACCAAGAGACTACATTGCTAATGCAAAGTAGTAATTAGGCTGCCAGTTTACTAGCTCTGTTGTGGTACATGCTCTTGCACTTCCCAAGGTGAGCCATCTTTGCCCCAGAAAGAAAGATGAGGGGTTCCTCCTGCAGTATCATCCAAGGCCCTTCTCTCCACCAGAGCTGCCTCGTAAAAGAGTAAAACCAGGGCAATTCAGAACTGGCAGGAATCTGACTGCATATACAAAGGACCAGCTCATCTCCCCACTAAAGTAGTACCTATTTATCTATTCGCATATATCATGTTTTTGAACTGCTAGGAAGGCAGAAGCTGAAGCAAGTGACAGGAGCTCACCCTGCCACACAGTATTAAGGCTTGAACTCCTGCAGCAGAGACCATCTCCAGAATCATTAAGCCCTGAACCATCGCACCTCTTTCCAAGATAATTGAAGATATACAACAGGCCAGGATCTACCCCCCCTTTTTTAGTTGCAGTTTACCCGAAGGAGGACTGAGTAATGTTTGGATCACTCTTCCTCTCTGGCATCAAGTTTCTCTCTCTGGTCCATCCATACACATCCCTTGGATGGATTGGGGACAGTTAGGAATTGAGATTTCACTCCTTATGACATATCATCCCACTCCTTTTGACAAGCATGAGTAACACAACTATAGAACTAAATTTAGATTTTATTCAAAATCAATCTTCTGTCAGAAACAATCTGTCCCTCATCCATCCCCATTGCATCCAGTCTTAAGTGGCTGCTTTATATTCAGAAGTCACTTTGTGCATCTCCCTTTAGTTAAACTATTATATTAGCAGTTACTAGACAAATGTTATCTTTAAAATATATACTGCCATGGGAATTCCTTTTTTTTTAAGTCACAAAATTTTAAAGAAATGTCTTTTGTTTCTTTTTACTTAAGCTACAAACTTAGTTCAGTGAGCAAAAATACTGTTCAAAAGTTTAAAAAGTTAGTTTAGCATTGCAAAGCTTTCACAGTTTTAAATCACTTCTATGCGGCAGTCTTGCTTATAGTCCGCTCTAGAGTCAGAGCAGCATTTGAGAATTAAACGAGCCATTATAACATGGGATACGATGCTAGGTCTAAACCTCTAAGCAAAAAAAATAAAATAAAAATCAATTTACCCACACAAGTTTTCCGATCATACGATTTCAAAGCAAGCTGGAAGCTCAACCTTTGCGTAAAGTGTGTTTTAAGGTGAAACAATAAGAATGGTAGGTTAACTTTGATTTCAGGTAGGAGTTAAGCCCTTGACACGTTTACTCCTGAATCTCTGATCCTCAAACTACCTGAGAGTAACTCGGACTAATGTCTAGAGGCTCAAATTGTGTGAAAAATAAACCCCAGCCCCAAATTTAAATGTCAATACCACAGAAAGCAAATGAGCGTGGTTGCCCAGGAGCACTGAGGTTTACAGAATACAAAATAACATGAGTTGGAAGGGACCTTGGAGGTCTTCTAGTCCAACCCTCTGCTCAGCCAGGAAACCCTACACCATGTCAGACAAACAGATATCCAATCTCTTCTTAAAAACCTCCACTTGTTGGAGCATCCACAACGCCTGGAGGCAAGTTGCTCCACTGATTACTTGTCCTCACCGTCAGGAAATTTTCTCCTTAGTTCCAGGTTGCTTCTCTCCTTGATTAGTTTTGGGGGGCAAAGAGGGGGCCAAGAGGTCTCCAACGCCGCTCCCCCCCAGTGCTGATTTTGCCACTCTAAGGTAGGTATGTGGCAAATTTGGGCGAGATTCGAGTTCCCGCCTCGAATTCCCCATTTGGGTGAAGAGAGGCGGGATATAAATCGAATAAAATAAATAAATAAATAAAGATTGGTGCAGAGGTGTGGGTTTGTATAGAGGACATACAAACCCACACCTCTGTTTTATATATATAATAAGATGGTGACCAAAATTGGATGCAGTATTCCAAGTGTGGCCTTACCAAAGCATTATAAAGTGGTATTAACACTTAATGTGGTCTTAATTCTATCTCTCTCTTAATGCAGCCTAGGATTGCATTGGCTTTTTTTTGGCAGCTGCAGCACACAGCTGGCTCACATCTTCCCAGAGATATCTGGAAAGTTGATCCGGCATGAACGGCCACTGAAAATTCTCCATTAAATTTTGGTCTGAAAAACGGAGGGGACAATTTGTCCTTCGAAGAACAGGTTTATTTGTCTGTTTATTACATTTTTATGCCACCCAACACCCGAAGGACTCTGGGCAGCTTACAACATGGATAGCAATAGCCCTCAGATTTTATACACTGCTTATGAGAGCTTT
>JANHGC010014482.1:0-11484 GCA_027560395.1 Boaedon fuliginosus | reverse complement strand
CGCTCCTAAGCCATGTAGGGCTTTAAAAGTTGTTACTAGCACCTTGAATTGCACCTGGAAGACCACTGGGAGCCAATACAACTCACGGAGGATAGATGTTATATGGGTGCACTGAGGTACACCTTCAATCACTCGCGCGGCCACATTTTGAAACAGTTGAAGTCTCCAAGTGCTCTTCAAGGGCAGCCCCATGTAGAGCGTGTTACAGTAGTCCAATAGTACAGTAGCGTGTTACAGTAGTTAGAACATCATGAGATTATTAATTAGAACATTGGGGGAGTTCCCCATTGGGGGAAGAGAGGCGGGATAAAAATCGAATAAATAAATAAATAAATAAATAAAACATCATGAGATACGTCATATGCTCAAGTCAGGACATTTTATTTAGTTAGTTACAATTTAGATTCCAACATAATCAAAATGGGGCTCCAAATGGTTTTCAAAGTAATATGAACAATGAATATATAATGATAAAAGTGTGCAAACAATGATATGTAGCAAATAAACTAGGACATATCTACTATGAAATTTATCATTTTGGGGGAGAAATGACATTTCCTTGAGCTATCAATTTTCTTTTGGGACACATTAACTTTGTATATTTCCAAACTTTAATCCAGATGATTACTGGAGCATTGTATAAGTACATTGGTATGCCTCCCTCCCTCTTATTTTGGTTGCAAATGATACTCTTCCCTTCTTATTCAAGATTTTGTAATTAATGGAAGCTATTAAACTAGATCCAGAGGGGCAGCCTTTTGTGGCTCAAACGACACCATAAATTAATGTGGGCCTTTGGAGCTACTTGTTTACCTGTTCCCCTCTCTCAGTGTTGATTGCTTACACTGATATGAAAATTAAAGTGATCATTTTACTGAAGATTTTTTTGGGGGGAAAGGGGGTCTCTGAAGGCCTTCTGGTCAATAATACAGCACAGATAGATGACCTTTGCGGGTCCTTATAATCTCTTCTGCAGCTCCCCCAAATCAGCAGAACATTTTCCCCCCTTCAATTTGGGAAAGAAATTGCATGGGCATTTGGGGATAAACAACAGCAAAATCAATTACAATGATTTGTTTTAAGCAAAGAGCTAACACAGAAGTCTCTAACATAGCCTGTATGTCTTGTCTCACCTGCCCAACCCCCAATTAAAAGTTGGTTTTACCCTCACAGGACTGTCCACGCTTGAAATAGAGGCTGAATCCATCTTTATTATTTTTCAATTTTTTTCTACATTTCATTATATTGTACAACAACATTACCGTGAAATCAGAAAAAAGGAACGCCAAAAATAAACCCAGATAATTTTTTTAAAGACAACACTAAACACATGCACAAACACACACATACAAACACACATACACTACAAATCACTGATTTGCGGAAAATATCTTATTCACTGTATTATTATCAAGTAGTAAAAGAGAAAAAGAAAAGGTCTTTTATAACAATAGAAAAACATGATTAGGTTCTTTTTTCTCTTTCTCTGAATTCTTCTCATGTATATTTTGAAAACAAGCACAATAAATCAGTGATGATTATGGCTTCCCTCTACTTTATTTATTTATTTATTTGTTTATTTATTTATTTAGATTTATAGGCCGCCCAACTCTCATAGGACTCCGGGCGGCTTACAAGCATAATAATACAATAAACACAAATTAGTACAAGTCTAGTAAATTAAATTAATTTAAAACATTAAAACATTTAAAATAATATCAAACAGGCATACTAGTACATCCATTCGGGGGAATCAATAGTCCCATGCCCACTGGCACAGCCAGGTCTTAATGGCCCGGCAGAAGGCTAATAGGCTAGGGACGGTCCAGATTTCTGAGGGAAGCTGGTTCCAGAGGGTTGGTGCAGCCACAGAGAAGGTATTATTGTCTCTTTTTTTAACCAGTAAGAGTTATAGAACTTACTAAAGATCTCAATTTCTCAGAGAAAGGGAAATATTTCTATCACACATTAATGCCAGCATTCTACAAGCCTTATATTTCAGCTTTCTAATGAGAACATTTGTTTTCAATGAGGTGCATGAAAATGTAGCCTGAAACTTAGAAGGGTTGAAAATTCATAGAACCATTCATGAAGTGACCATTCAAAGTTACAACGGTATTGAAAAATGTGACATCTGACACTTATATTGTTGCAGCATCTCCAAGGTCACATGATCAAAATTCAGATGCTTGGCAACTGGCATGTATTTATGATGGATGTAATGTCCTGGGATCATGGGATCATCTTGGGCGACCTTTTGACAAGGAAGCTCAATGTGGAAGCCAGATTCACTTAACAGTGTTACTAACTTAACAACTGCAGTCATTCACTTAACAATTGTGGCAGGAAAGGTTGTAAAATGGGGCAAAACTCAATAACTTGCCTTGCTTAGCAACATAATTTTTAGGCAATTGTGGTTTAAGTCAAGGAATTCCTGCAAATATCATGTTTTGGATTGCAGAAGTTACCTAAACACCAATAACTATCATTGAAGAATTTACCACCAAGCTTTGGAAAATATTGAACAAAAAACTTATAATCATTCAAATTATAAGGTGTGTGTTATCCTCATCCCTGTCCTTCAGACTTCCTTTCCTTCTGGCACTGAGAGAAAATAGGGCATATCTGTAATAATAATAAATCTAAAATAGCTTTACAATATAGTGATAGGCTTGTTCCAGTTGTCGGGTTGCATTCATGTACTGTAAGCAATGACTAGTGTGAACAGAAGTACTTTTAAAGAACATTTTGTTTAAATATCAATACAATACAATATATAAAAAATATGGGGCCACAATCACTGAATTTTAGGACCCTGAATCCAAATGTGCAAGTGAGAGTCTCCCAACATCAGCTGAAGAACCTGTGATGATGAATTTGGTCTGAAGTTCAATGTTTATACCTTGCGGGAAAAAACCCAACCCTATTTTATTAAATGCGCTGATTGATATAAAATAACCTGACTTTTCTATTTAAGTACTAATCAGTGGCTCAGTTATACAGGTAGTCCTCAGCTGCCGATTGTAATGGGGACTAGGAACTTTATCGCTAAGTGACCCAGTCGTCAGGCGCAACATCATGTGACTTGTGATGGCAGTCCCAGTTGATATCATTAGACAAATTCTTTGTGCTCACAGCATGTCACATGATTGTCATTGGTGACCCTCTGCTAGCTTCCCCATCGAGCCTGCTTTTCGGAAGCTGTAATTGTGAGCTGAGCCTCAAGCACCCAAATTGTGGTCTCATGACCTTGGAGACACTGTGAAGATCACAACTAGGTGGACCTGTTATAAGTACCCCTCATTCAGCATTGTTGTAACTTGTTGTTGCTCAATACATAGATGTTAAGTAAATTGTGGTCCATATATTTATTCAAAACAAATAAAGATGGGGATGTTTTTGATTCCCTCCCTCTCTCTCCTTCTCCCTCTCTTGCACATGCACTCACACATTATTTCATGCTAGCTAATTTGCACCACTAATTATTTTCCCCATCCCATCTTGCAAAAAATTAGAATCTTTCACACATATATTAGGTTTACATATCATACTCAGCTGTGGTTGATTTTACTCTTACTTAGAATAATATATCCAACTACTTTAAACTAAGATTTAAAGCTTAACTTATATATGAAAGAAGTTACAATTAAAATAAATCTTTGTTTAGCATGTTGTTCAAGGTTAATGACCCATGTTTCTCCGACAATAAGACCGTGTCTTATTTTCTTCTAGGTTTGAAAATAAGTACTTGGGGCTTATTTTCAAGGAGGATCTTACTTTTTTTGAGGGAGAATAACACACCGTCGGACTCCGAAGCCAGAGATCCTGCAGGCATCCTGGGCACATAATGGGCACAAAAATCCCCATGCTTATTTTTGAGTTAGGGGTAATATTAGGCCCGCCCCCCCCCAAAAAAAAATAGGGTTGGGCTTATTATTGGGGTGTGTCGTGTTTTCTGAGAAACAGGGTATTTGTTATCATTCTCTGAGTTTGGGCTGTTTTGTTTTCAGAAGGGAATAAGATTCTAAAACAACTTAGCATGAAACCCTAGGTAGTATATAACTATCCAGGGAAAACATTGCTAGGTCCCATTTCTCTCTTCATCTCAAATAAATCGATGGGTGAGATGTGCATGGAATTACTGTGTTAGTGAAATCTATGGCACTGTCACTTTCTGTATATGAAACTCTTGCTTAACTCTGAACTTACGTTTCAGAGCAAATTGAGAGAATAAGGAATAATTGTGTACCTGTAGTTTTTCCATTCTCACCAGTACATTTAATTAATATGTTCTTTGAGTTCTGTATGCTTCAGATGAAGAATTCTATCAATGCCACAGTTCCCAGCCAACCACTGTCTTAACATCTAGCACAATATAGAAAGTCACCTTGTATTGCTTTTTTAATGTTTTTATAAGCCAAACTTTTTCCTCTTGCACCAGAGATCATTGTATGAATGACATACAAAGGTAGGCTTATGAATACAGTGTTTCGTTTTGCTGAAATTATTTAACTTTGGGATTCTATTTGTGATAAATGGAAGTTTTGTACATGTTTAATGAATTTGTGAAAGTACAATGTGCATTTGATACCCTGATTAATAAGAAGAGATGGAAGCCTTCTGTTTTATAGGGCTAAAGCTGGACTGAACACTGTTGGACCTGAAGCTTCCTTCCTGGGACAGAATTCTAAACGGGATTTGTATGCAGCTCGACAGGTGAGGGTTGGCAGCTAGAAACCAGAGGGAAAAAAATAAGGTGATCTCTTTTTTAATTTAGTGTTATATATTTGACTTAATGACCATGTTAAATGTTACGGAATGTTGAACAGAAAACATAAAAACTCTGCAGCATCTGGAATACAATTGAATGAATGTGGGATAAGTCACTTTCATAGCCGCAACAAAATCAAATTTTATATTTTACTACATGGTTTCAAGGTCTGTTAATCTTATATCATAAAAAGATAGCTGGGAACGACTAATCAGAAGGCTAAACTCCAATTATAGGAGACTGTTAGGAAGAGACAAACAACATAATGTGTCAGTCTGCAGATTACTTTTCTGGTCAATGCAAAAAGAAGAGCAAGTATGAATAGTGGCTATTTCTTGCTCATTTGGCTTTCCAGTCCTGCTTTTCTGGATCTGGAAGATGGAATATTTGCTCTTTCCTTCCTTTTTCTATAGCAAGGGTGAAAAATGCAAGACAATTCCTTCTCTATCGTATGTCTACTGGCAGAACAATACATATACCGTATTTTTCAGAGTATAAGACACACTTCCCACCCCTAAAAGAGGCTGAAAATTAGGGTGCATCTTACATGAATGTTGCCCCACCCACCTGCCATATTAGCCGTCTGCCCATACCTGTTCCAAGCTGCAGGGCACATCGGAGCCTCCGTGCCTGTTCCTCCCGTTTTTAGCAAGGTTGCAGGGATCACTGCCTCCGCACAGCTGCTGGTGCAGCTGAAACTGAAACCGGCTTCAGCAAAGGAGAAAGAAGTCTGAGGCAGATTTTTTTCCACCTGTATCTCCTATGCTGAATCCAGTTTCAGTTTCAGTTTTACCACAGACTGATTCAGCAGGAGCAGCCCCAATCAGCTGTTGTGAGCTGTTAGTGATGAAAACAAAGGGGGGCGGGGAACTCTGCCTTCCAGATTTCCCCCCCCCTTTGTCTCCTGTTCTGAATCCTGTTTCAGTTTTAGTTTCAGAAGACAAACTGCTGGGAGGCAGATGTAGATTTTTTTTTTCCTCCTTTTCCTCCTCACAAGTTGGGTGCGTCTTATACTTCGGAGCATCTTATACTCTGAAAAATATGGTATTTTCCCACCACACTTGCTTCTGAAGTGATTTTCAATACCATTGTTTATACTATAGTTTATGAAGGAGATATACTTTCCTTAGTTTTTTTCCTTTTAAATATCAATATATTATTTATAGTTGCTAATGTTAACTGTAATGCATCTGTTGCTGTAGACACACTGAGCATTCATTGACTTGAAAAGAGTGCCCACAGGGAACAGGAAGGGGAAAAAAAGAAGAAAAGGAAGATGTCTTTTCTTAAAATCAAAGGCAGTAACTACACAAAAACACACATATTTGCCTCTCCGTCCCACATTTGTTTCATCATTTTATTGTTACAAATGTATATTCCAGCCTTCTTACTGTAGTGTAGGACATCTATGTGCTAAATTAAGTCAGGGAAAAGTATAAACTAATCTGAAGCAGAAAGAATATCAGTATAGGTAGTCCTGGATTTGCAACCACAAACGACAACTGAATTCAGTTGTAACTGAGATTGCAGTTGTAAATTGAGGCACCCACAGAAAAGGAACCAATATTTCAACTGTTTTTACAGTGGCTGTTAACCAAATCTCATGGTCATTAAGCCAATCCACTGTCCCAAATGGGTGTTCTTTGCTGGAAATCATCAAAAATCATCCCATATTATGTCATGAAACAACAACACTCTGCAACCAGTCCTAAATGCAAACCAATTGCCCAGCACCTGAAATGCAGTCATGTGACCAAGAGAGAAAGCACTGCAATGCAACAGTTTTGGGTGGATGGAAGAGTTTTACATTTCAATTTCATAAGGGATGTATAAGGGTTGTGTCTGACCTCAAGGGGCAGGGTAGGCATGGCCAGCCTGATATCACTCATGCTGGAGCCACCTGTAGCGGCCTGAGTGCTCTACCAGTGAAAATGGGTTGCCAATCTCTGTTTTTGACTGGGAGGGCCTCCTGCAACGCTCTGCCAGCAAAAATTGAGCTCCATTTTCACTGGCAGGGGGTTGCAGGAGGACATCCCAACCAAAAATGGAGATCGGCAGCCCGTTTTTCACTGGCAGAGGCATCTTGGGCCGGTCCTTCGCTGTTTCCAGAGTGGCCCCATGGGCCAGATCTAAGCACCTCGCAGGCTGGATCCGGCCCATGGGCCTTGAGTTTGACCACTGCTCTAAAGGATCCTTTCTCAGGCCATTGTAACTTTGAATTGGTTAAACAATGATCAGAAGTCAAGAACTTAAGGAGAAAGGAAAAGCTTTAGTTTAATGTGTACATATGGACGCCATCACTGTAGCGTAGGACATAATATCCATTTTGGGTTTAAACTGAAGGCTAACCAGATGTGATATACGTAAAGGAACTGTATAAACGGTATGCAAGGCACCTAATCAAAAGAAAAGAGACACTGGAAAAGGATGCTGATGAGAAGCAAATCAAGTGAAAGACAATCTAATTAACTAGATGGGAAATTTGGAAACTATCTCATTAATAAATCCTCACTGCATCTAATGATTTTTCTTTCTCATCATTTTAATGGCTAGACAAAAATTCTCTGAGTGTACTTATTCCATCTCTTTTCTTAAATGCTATATTAAATCTGTGGAAGATTTAAGAAGTCAGTGTTTTCTTACAATTTTCCTATTCCCACTGTTACCAAGTTTGAAAAAAGAGAAATCATAGAATCCTTACTCTGTATTATGTGAACTAGGAAGTTGCTTTAACAGCATATAGACCTATAGTCAAAATATAAACTGAATTGAATGAGCCTTTTCTCAGGTGGACATCTGTGACTCAGATAACATCTACTTTGATTGCTTTTAAAAGCAGACAAGGTAGCTAGAAAGTTAGTAGACTTTCCATTTTTTTATTCTGAAAACTGCCTTATCTGACTGAGCAGTTCAGTTTTGACAGGAAATCCCATCCAAAAATGTATCCCAGGAAATCCCAATGTGTACAGGGAAACAGAAAAAGACTGAGAGTGGTTTCCTCTGTTGCTGTCTGCCTCTATTACCACCAAGATCTTGCTGCTGCAGCCATTCATCACTCTACCTTTCCTTGTTAAGTGCCTGCATTGAAGACCACAACAATGGTCTAAGGGTCCTTCTCTGTCTGCTTTTTAATTACACCAGTAGTCATAATGGTCATGGTAGAAATAATCAGGATAAAAAATTGGCAGGAGTGGACAGCATGTGAAACTGTAGACCACAAGGCGGAAGGTTGGAAATTGACATTGTATTCTGCACAAGGACAGGTACTATTCTTTAATTTAAACATTTTTTAAAAAAAATTGTTGAAGTGCTAAGAAAAGAAATTTTGAATGTCCTGTATTGCTGGTTTTGAGTGCCTTCCTGTCCTGTGTTTATTTTTTCTAGATCTAAGTTCCAATGGAAGCATTTCAAAGGCATAATTGCTGAAGGAGAAGGAGGGAGAAAGGTGCTTCCAATGGGAAAGTCCTGAAATATCATTTCAACTAGCTCTAAAACTTTATAAAGACAAATACCCACAGAGAGGCTCAGTTTCCTTTTTTTATACATACTTCTGAATGCCAAGAAAAAAACCCGCAATTCATTTGTGTGGTTAACCCAGCAATACATAAACTGCCACCACAGATCTTTCAAGATTGTTAGAATTGCATTCCATGGTAGAACCTGGAGACTTTGTAGTACTTTTATTTCAATAAACTGGCTAAATACACCCCTGCTACCTTGTCAGCATCAAATCTCCAGCAACCTTTTTTTTTAGTTTGTTTGGTTATTACAATTTATAGACCCACCTGCTACATAGCACCGACTCTTTAAAAGATCTTACCCAGTCTTGCACTCAACTATCATGTAAAACACATCCTAAAATACTTCCTTAAACATGTAAAAGTAGGTATAAAGTTACATCCCCATTGAAATCTACTAATTCTTTTACTGACATCTCAAAAGTTATACTTTAAGATCAGCTTTTAATGCCATACTTTATATCTGTCCTTGCAAAGAGAAATGCTCATTTTCCTATTTAAGGAAATAAATTCATGAAATAGATTCTCCGTTTATACACAAGGACATACCCAAGACAGAGCCTTGGTTTTGTATGCGGCTCACTGAACCTGTGAGAATAAATGAAATAGGTAAATTGGACACTTAAATTAAAAAAAAATACCTTGGATCTTCAAATCCAAGGTTTATTGCATGAAAGAATAAATGGTTGAATAAAACCAATTATGATTCATTCTGCTGCAGCCCACAAATAGAAAAGGAATAGAACATTTCTGAGTAATTAGCAATGTTTTATTCAGTATTTTTTAGGAACATCCAATGAATCTCTGAAAAGAAATAATGTTCACAATTTGTATGCTTAATACTATTGTTTCATCCATTGCATTTTCCAGCAGAGGAAAATGAGGAAAATCCCCATCTAACAGAAAAGGCACATGAACTGCATTAAGTCTTTCACCAAAGAACCTAAGTAAGTTCTGGTTGGCAATCTTTATATTATATATATTATAAACCACCTCTCCACAAAAGAAAAACCCCAAACAAAATCTCATAAGATTCACTTAAGATTGCTAACCACCTCATGAAAAGTCATGTTGTGAAATTATTGAGGGGAAAAATATGGTTCTCGGATGTAATTTGGAGACAAGGATAACCCTGTAATTCAAGTCATAGATAAGAAGGTGAAGCCCTATGTAACTTGATAACATGCAAGAATAGACAGTAGGAATAAATTAGTATGTGTTACAATGGATGGATACAAGAAAAAGAGTTCCCAAAGAATTTACCGGATTCATTTTTAGCCTATTTGTAAATAACCTGTATAAAGTATAAACAGTAACGTGACCTGACTGTTCAGAATTGTAACAGTAAAAGGATTACAAATACAGGTAATCCTCTACTTATAACAGTTAATTTAGTGACTATTCAAAGTTACAACAGCACTGAAAAAAGTAACTTAAGACCATTTTTCACAGTTGCGACCTTTGCAGCAGCCCCATAATCGCATGATCAAAATTCAGATGCTTGGCAATTGGTTCATATTTATGACCATTGCCGTGTCCCAAGATCATGTGATGACTTTTTGTGACCTTCTCACAAGCAAAACCAATGGGGAAACCAGATTCACTTAACAACTGTGGCAAGAATGGTCGTAAAATGGGGCAAAGCTCACTGAACAAATGGTTCACTTAACTAGAGAACTTGTTGGCAACATTGTGGTCGTACGTTGATGACTACCTTGTTGAAATTAAAAAGCAATCCTAACTTAAGAAGTATGCACATTTTTTAAGAAGTGAAAATGGGTCATTCATTCCAAGGACCATGAAGGATCAACACTAAATCTGCCAATATTGCGAGCTTTTTATATACATCAATGGCATGACCACGCTTGGAATTCTGCATATACAGTACTTCTGTTGTGGTTGAGCAGCGGCCAGCAGAGCTGGCTGCTGCTTCAGACAGCGAAGAGGCTGATGAAGAATCTGAACCAGTTTTGCACTTGAGGGAGAGCTCGGAAGAAGGCTCAGCGTTTGAGGCAGAGGCGAGACCAGGGGTATCCTCGAGAACGCCTTCTGCCACCTCATGTCTCCCAGCACCCAGTTAGGTCCCACAGAGAGGGCCTGCTACGGGTCCCGTCAGCCAAACAATGTCAGCTGGCAGGCCCACATGCTAAAGCCTTCTCTGTGCGAGTGCCAACCCTCTGGAACCAGCTCCCAAGTAGATATTAGGACCATCCCTACCTTGTTGGCTTTCCGCAAGGCCACAAAAACCTGGCTTTGTCGGAGGGCCTGGAATTGACATGGCCACCCCTCTTTTGAAGGTTGTTGAATGTGTGTGAATGGATGGATGGTTGTGTTTGATTTTAAATTGTAATATATTGCTTTTTAGTTTTTGTTAGCTGCCTCGAGTTCCCCTTGACTGGGGAAATGAGGCGGGGTATAAATCGAATAAAAATAAATAAACAAACAAACAAACAAACAAATAAATAAATAAACAAACAGGGCAGCCAAGTTTGCAAAGAAGATCTTGCCCAAGGAGATTAATGGGGGAACAAGGGCTAAGCAGAAAGCCATGATCAGTGGAAAGAAGATCCAAGGAGACAGTAGTGGACTCACTAACAGGGTGTGGGATGACATCATTCGTTATACCCTTGGAGAAAGTTGTACATGGGGAAATTCTTTAGTTCATAAGGTTGACCATGCAGCCCCAGTATCTACGAGAAGCTTAGTGGATTGTTTGCTGATGGAGAGGACAACTTCAGGGTTATCAGGATTGAGAAGAATCAGAGGATATGAAGGAAAGAGAAAAGGCAGGATAGTCATGGTGAAGGAGTGAAAGGAGTGAAAGGAGAAGTGTGATAGCAAGAAAGTTGATGTTGTGGTCGTGGTGTGGGTAGCTGAAAGGAAGCTTGGAGTGGAGGATGGGTTTGGGGGTTAGGAAAAGAAGGTACAAGAGATGCTGACCAGGGTTGAGTTTGAGGAGGCCCCATATTTATTTATTTATTTATTTGATTTGATTTATATCCTGCCTCTCTTCACCCAATTTGGGGAACTCGGGGCGGATTCTCATAGGAGAATCATGAATTGAGGGGCAGGCAGTCTTGAAATGACTGGGCTGCCCACAGTGAAAGCAATAGAATTGTTGCTGAGGTGGAGAAAAAGCAGTAGGGAAATTAGGGGGTGGAGTCTAGGTTTGGGGTTAGGGATATGGGTCATGAA
>JANHGC010014450.1:0-11485 GCA_027560395.1 Boaedon fuliginosus | reverse complement strand
GGTTGCTAGAAGTTCAAGAAATTGTACCCAAAAAGTTGCTAGAAATTCAAGAACCGATACTGACTCTTTTTCTTTCTTTCTCTTTCTTTCTTTCTTTCTTCCTTCCTTCCTTCCTTTTCTTTGTCTTTCTTTGTCTTCCTTCCTTCCTTCCTTCTTTTCTTTTTCTGTCTTCCTTCCTTCCTTCCTTTTCTTTCTTTGTCTTTCTTTGTCTTCCTTCCTTCCTTTCTCTTCCTTTCTTTTCTTCTTTCCTTCCTTCCTTCCTTTTTCTTTTTCTTTCTTTCCTTCCTTCCTTTTCTTTCTTTGTCTTTCTTTGTCTTCCTTCCTTTCTTTCTCTTCCTTTCTTTTCTTCTTTCCTTCCTTCCTTCCTTTTTTTCTTTCTTTCTTTCCTTCCTTCCTTTCTTCCTTCCTTCCTTTTCTTTCTTTGTCTTTCTTTGTCTTCCTTCCTTCCTTCCTTTCTCTTCCTTTCTTTTCTTCCTTCCTTCCTTTTTTCTTTCTTTCTTTCCTTCCTTTCTCTTTCTTTCTTTTCTTTTTCTTTCTTTTCTTTTTTCTTTTTCTTTCTTTCTTTCCTTCTTTCCTTCCTTCCTCTCTTTCTTTCCTTTCATTTTTCCTATTTTTAAACTGCCCATCTCCCTCAAGGAGGAACACTAAGCAGTCTACAATAAAACATTAAACTATAAAACAGCATATAAAAATGTAGAATGTGGAAGGAGGCAAGGATGATTATGGGGTGCTAAGTCAAAACAATCAAAGCACAATATGTTTAAGGGCATAATTAAACCCAACCATTGCCTTAACTTTTATTCCATCTAGTTCAGGAAGCTCTCAACCAACTTTGAGAAAAAAAATGAGGATCAACTCCTAATATATCCATGCAACAGATTTGTGTTTGTGTTGTGTATGTTGTTGTTGTGTATGTTGTAAGTTTTGTATGTTATGTATTGTTTTTAACATGTTTTTAAACAATTTTTTTTCTAAAAAAAAAAAGATCCTTATACATTTCTTTGAATGCTTATTTTATGTAAATTTGACGTCAAGTATCTCATGGCCCAAAGAAGAAAAATTGCACCTGGTCATTTAAATTTTGCAGTTGGTGGAACATGAATTGGTGAAGGTAACACGTATGTCTATTGTTGTTGGACAGTCCACAAACAGCCTGGGACCTACTCAGGCGGCTGAGAGAACAGATCCCAGGACCTTGTAAGTGAACCCTAGAGAAACTGGCGAGGCCCTGATTGATTCTGGGCCAAGGGTGGCTTGATTTGCTCTTTCTGTTCTTCAGGAAATCCAGTCGCTGTACTCTTTTTTTCTTCGGATGGAATATTAGCATTTTATTATTTAAAGCAAAAAGCTTCATATAATCTACACACAACCCTTTTTTTTTTAAAGTATAGTTTCATTTTCTTGATCTCTCGTAAGACGAGACTGTGCCCCCTGGAGGAGAAGAAAGGAATGAACGCTCACTTCATCTACTCCAGTGGTTCTCAACCTGGGGGTCGGGACCCCTTTGGAGGTCGAACGATCCTTTCACAGGGGTCGCCTAAGGCCATTGGAAAACACATATTATCATATGTGGTCCCAAATAATTTTATGGTTGGGGGTCACCACAACAGGAGGAACTGTATTAGGAAGGTTGAGAACCACTGATCTACTCCGTCTTCTAGCCAGCAAGTGGCATGAGAGAAATGGTTTCAATCTTGGCATTTGGAGCTTCCAACCAGGGTGAGGACCCCAGGGCAAGCCTGTCACGCACCCCACCAGCACCACCACCGCTCTTTCCTCAAGACTAAACAGCAGGGATGGGTTTCTCCCGGTTCGCTGGTTACCTGCTTTGTGGACGGATAGCCGCTGCACAGCTGTTGGATCAGAGTGTTTACACAACACCACGAAGATTTTGAAGGCGATCCCGCGCAGCGGGCTTTTGACAGCCAATTGGGAAGCGGGTAACCAGCGAACCGGGAGAAACCCACCCCTCTAAACAGGCTGAGCTTCTTCTATCCATCTACAGAGGGTTCAGTTTCCAATCCCGGATCAGCCTTGTTTATTTATTTATTTATTTAATAAAATTTATTGGCCGCCCGATTCCCAAAGGAACTCCGGGCGGCTCACAACAAGACAGACAATACACAATAATTTGTTATATAATAAATTTAATTTAATTGTTGCCCTACTGTGAACTTTTTTTCCAATTGCTCTGAATTTGCATTAATGGGGATTGCCCAGAACTGGACCTTCTGCTTGAGGCAGGCTCTGCTCATGGCAGAAAACAGGGAGAAATTTTATTTATTTATTTATTTATTTATTTATTTATTTATTTATTTACTTACTTACTTACTTACTTACTTACTTACTTACTTACTTACTTATTTGTGAATTACATTTTTATGCTGCCCAACTCCCGAAGGACTCTGGGCGGCTTACAACATGCTAGCAATAGCACTCAGATTTTATACACTGCTTATCAGAGCTTTACAACATTCCCTAAGCCGTTACAGAATCAGCATATTGCCCCCAAACAATCTGGGTCCTCGTTATCCAAAAAGCTTTTTTCTTCTTCCTTAAGAAAAACTGTCCAGCTGCCTTTTGGAGGAAAAAAAAGGCACCTTTGAGACAATATTGACCTGGATGACTGAGAATCCCCACAGACATTTAGTTAGCTGTGTTTTATTGCGTAAACTAATGTTGTTCACATTCATACAAAATGTTAAGTGATAAAACTGGTTTGCAAACTATAGTGGCGGGGCTGAACCCAGCCAAAAGGGCATCAGGGTTAGAGACCAGATTGAAGAAATAGTCTGTTTATGACACTTTGGTCGAAGTAGAATATTGAAAAGGAAACAACAGACACATTCAAGAAAGCAATAAAATGACGAATATAATAAATGCATCCAAGCTGGAACATCCTGAATATTGTTTTAGTTTTAGGACAAGACATTTGCCCTTTTTTATTTTCTTCCCCACATGAAAATATCTTTATAAGAATGAACAATATCCACAGGATATATTTCTTCTCTTTGGAATGAGTTTCTTTCTTTATTTATTACATTTTTATGCCGCCCAATTCCCGAAGGACTCTGGGCAGCTTACAACATGGATATCAATAGCACTCAGATTTTTATATACTGCTCTACAACACTCCCCAAGCAGTTACAAAGTCACCTTATTGCCCCCAACAATCTAGGTCCTCATTTCACCGACCTTTAGAAGGATGGAAGGCTGAGTCAACCTTGAGCCTGGTGGAATTTGATCTGACAACCTGCTGAACAAGTCAGCAGAGTCTGAAGTACTGCATTTATTTATTTTATTTATTTATTTATATTCATACCCCGCCTCTCTTCCCTGGTCAAGGGAAACTCAAAGCAGTTAACCTCTGCACCACTGAGGTTCCTTTTTCGTTTATGATTTACCTCTTAGGATTGTCATTATATTGAGGATGTCACTATATTGAGGATAGCTATTGACATCCCTCATGATTTGTTAAGTGAAGTGCTCACATTTTTTTTAACAAGGTATAGGAGTTAAAAATTTGCTTATTGGTCCTAATTATTCCTGTGCCACATGCTGCATTCTCTGCTAGCAAGAAGGATAATATTGACCCATTTGGACACAATCTGGCCAGTATGCTACAATACAGCCAAAGCTATTTTACAGCTGGCATGGTCACAGTATTCCATGCAATCTAACATATTGAATCTAGAAAGAATACCTTGAAAACCAAAATGTTGCTTCTAACCCATCAAACATGCAGGTTGACCCACACACAGAACGCATATTTATTGGTTTTCAAATTGTGAGCTCTAAAATTTCAACTAGGTAACCTTTATTTGCTTAAGCTATTCCTGCAAATACAAAACTATTTCCTTAAGATTTCTATATTGAAGGTGGAGACATCAGAAAACAATTCAGGTTCTCTGGAAACTTAGCTTCCTTTAATTTTCTTTTTCTAAGTCCATGTGCCTTTCTAGGAATTTGTTAACTTCCAATACACATAAATATTGTTTTTTCACATTTGAATATCTTTCACTGTACATTTGCATTAGCTTTATGCAATTGTATGTCTTCTATCCTTGTTTAAGCACCATTTCCACCACTTAAAAGCAGCTTAATTTCCTGCAGTTGTCACTGCGCATTATGTTGGTGACTTCAGAAAACGTATCCCCTTAATTCTATGGCATATTAAACTCAGGGTACATGAAATACAAAGGGTTCTAAGCACTATTCTTAGTATATGTATTTACAAAACTCCAAAAAGCCCTATACGTGGGAAATATGCACACAGATGTAATGTCAAGGAAGATGGCAACTGGAACTAGACGCTTGGCCCCAATTGCTTTGACATTCACAACCTCAAGGTTGATTAAATTTGTTATGCTTCAAGGTAACCTTTTTGCGACCCAAACACAGCTACTGTTCAACAGGAACAGCTTGCTTCCTGAAGTTGTAGGTGCTCTTATCAATGAAGGATTTCAACAAGACTGAACTGCTTTGTGTTGAGAATTGCAAGAGGATTTCTGCACTGAATAGCAGTTGGACAAAAAGAACTCCAAGGTCCCTTCATTCTATGTCCTAAGTCCTATTATTCTATAAACCTGGTTTCTCAGATTGTATTAAAATATTTTCTTCAGATCAAAATTTTGTGAATGTCCTTAGACCAGCCTTCTTAAAGAAGGTTGTTTTTAAAAGCTGCTACTTTAGCTACTCGGTGAGGACACATCCGTTTCACAAATCTCATTGACAGATTTTCAGTCATCAACAGTTAAAACGATTCAGTCAATAGAGAAAAATACTTGAATTGGGCACAGGTTAATAGAAAATGTTATCAGTGTACTGGCAAATGATTAATATGATGAATGATCCCAGAAATTTTGTGGTTGATCTAACCAGAACAATACTGTCGATAAATAGAAATTGGCCAGGAATTTATTTTAGCATAATGATGAAAGACTGTGAATATTATTCTCATTTATACTTTTAATCCATAAGGAGAAAAGATGATGGCTCCTTTAGAGGAAAAGCCCACAAGTGGGGTTGTGCTGTTTTGTTTTCTTGCCAGGAAAGTACCTACCTTTACAAAATTGAAACTCTCCATGGATGGTGTCTTTGAGGAGCTTAAAGGTGTACATGAGTTTTGTGGACAAATGTTTACATCAAAGCACAGCATTTACTTGCTTTTGTTATGTCAGAATTACCAGAAGAGCTAGATTCAAATAAATTTAAGACTACTATAAGGTTTTAAACTCTACTGCACACATGATGCCAATAAAAACAGATTTATATCCAGACACCTCCTTTCTGGTACTTGTTCTAAGTCCTCAATGCTATTTTCATGTTTGAGAGATACTGAGCAAATGAAGCCATCCAAGTTTTGCTCAAGATATAGTTTTATTGTTACAGTTCTTGTTGGGCTTCCTTCCTAATTAACTCCTAAAGCAGGTCAGGTTTTAGAAGCACATACAATTGGCTCCAAAGACGCCTGCTGCCAGGCTTTTCCTGTAGTGAGATGGTGGTCCATACAAAGATATGTGGAAGGCAGTGCTAGTCAACTTTCTGCAAAAAATGTTATGTTCTAATAGTTAAAAGACACTGGGACTGCAAAGTAGGGATCCTTCTCTTTCCACATCTACCTACCCTGTATTTTGTAGACTTCCATATGAAAAAAAAAAATTTTAACCAGCCAGTTCATAAAAGTTAACCCAACTTTTAGAGCAGCCACATCTTTTGTCAGGATCACACAGAATCCAGAAAAGAGAGGAGATCCAAAACACTTCTTCCAAATCATTTTAAGTGTTCACAGCCCTACTGTTGATGCTCTATTCCTTTACAGTACCCTTTGGTAATAAATTGACCTTCAAGGGTAGCTTTCAATGAAAGATTCGTCATTTAGTCCCAAGAAAATGTTAGCTGTAGTTATTTCATATGCCTCCCACAAAAGCCTCTACAAAAATAAATACAAGCTTGAAAAGCAATTAAATCTTTCACAGTTAAGCACATCTTCATACTATTGGATCTGACCTGCAAAATCCAGATGACCACTAAGTGACGGTAAAGTGCTCTGCTGCCACCTATTGGTCATCCAGATTCCTGCAGTAGTTTTGAAGATCCTAAAATTAGTGTTGCCCTTAAATACAAATGGGAACTCATAGTTGTTTAGGTTTTGGTTCCTAAATGATGTTTGCTTATATTTGGGAGATAAAATTAGTAATAGATACAACACATTACATGGTAGATAATTATAAGATGCAGTTTACCAACATTTTTGCTTTCTTGAAAGACTGCATTTTTTCCTTAGACAATCTAGAATGTCATGAAACAGCCCTTTTTCAATGTGCAATATACAAAGTACTGACAAGAGCTTTGTTTTAGTTTGGCTAGTTTGGTTGAGAAAAGTGACCTTCTCTAGTGTCATATTCCAATCCAATTGTTTTACAAAGCTGGAAGAAAAATGCCCCCAGTCGCAGGACAAAAACACAAGAGAAATGTGCAGTTTCCTTCATCTGTCTGTTCACTGGGATATACAGGCAATCTTTGATTTACAAACACAATGGGAACCAGAATTTCTGTCGGTAAGCAAGGCAACTATTAAATGAATTGCATCTAAGTTTATGGCCTTTTTGCCAATTAAGTGAGTCACTGCAGTTAAGCAGGCCACATGGTTGTTAATTGAATCCAGCTTCCCACATGGACTGCTTGATGGCACCTGGCTAGCAAGGTCACAAACAGATCACATGATCCTGGACATATTGCAACCATCGGAATATGCAGGCTTCTGCCAAGTGCTAAAATTTTGATCATTTAACCTTGGGGATGCTGCAATGGATGTGAGAATATTTGTTGCCAAGTTACTTTTTTCAGGGCTGTTGTAACTTGAAATGGTTGCTAAACAAATGCTTGGAAGTCTAGGACTATCTCTACAAAAATGTCAGAGTATATACTGTGTGAAAGAAAACAATGACAAAAGAAATGAATGAACTTGGCTACTTCTAGTCAAGTTCTGATTATCTTATTAAATAATGCTATTTTGGTCTCCTGGATGCATCTTTTTCATAATGAAATATGAACTCTCAACTCCATGGGAAAAAATGCACCAGTACACAGACCTGTTTTTCTGATAAATGCCCACCAGATTCGAACCACAAACTAGACCAGTGATGGTGAACCCTTTGGACTCAGTGTCAAAAATTAGGAAAATGCCTACCTTGACTCTGCTGGCATGTCAACACACCTCCCCTGAACAAAAGTGAAACAATTCTTTACGTATTTATTTATTAGCAAAAGAACAAACAAAAAAATTGTGTGCGTGATCTTTAAAATCTGCTGCATGCCTACCTTCAGGCTGTGTCCCCTTTCTGCTGACAGGCCCCACTGGCCTATCCAACCTGTGGGTTGCATAAGGTCTTTGTTCTTGAAAAACCTTTAGAGAATGCTCTCCCATGGCTTCTGTGGCCTCTAAAAACCACACAAAACCATGCCCCCTTCTGGCACAACTTTCGAATGGTAGAAGCCGTGTAAGAGCACACCCCATTCTCACACAGCCTCCACAAAAATAGGATGTGCTTTCAAGGATAGTTGTTAAGATATTGGTGAACGCTGGCATTTCATTCAAAATGTTGTGGTGTGTCACCTTTGACACTTGTGTCCTAGGTTTGCTATCACTGAACTAGACTACAGAAGGCTTACTGAGAGGAATGTAAACATAACTGATGTTAAGATAAAAAGTCATTTATTCCTTTTTTTTCTTTTCATTTTTGGGCTCTATTTCTTTTCCACTTTATTACTTTCCTTATTCTTTTCCTCTTCTATCCAACATTTGTATTGTTTATTTTGTTAACATTTTTTAAATAAAAAGGTTATTTAACTTTTATTACTTGGCAGTGCCAAGTGACAGAAACATCATGAAAGCATATGAGGAGCTGGAGAGGTATCAGGGCCTGAAGGAGGAAGTGGAGAGGAGGTGGAAAGTAAAGGCCAAAGTGGTTCCAATGATGGGAGGAGCACTTGAGGGCGTGACTCCTAAAATGGGAAAAGTGGTTCCAGCAGATCCCAGGAATAACATCAGCCAACTTTCTGTCTAGATAAAGCTAAGATAGTGTGCAGACCCAACCCCACCAAACTTCCAGGCCTCCTGGTAGAGAGTCCAAGATGAGGAAGATGCATATCATCCACCGGGGTAACAAGGGAACTTTAAAAAAAAAAAATCAAAGGGCTCACCAATGTTGTGCTGCACTGGTGTTCTATCCAAATACTCAGCATTCCCATTTCTCCTTTACATCATCATAAAAAAAAGGTCTGGGATGGGGAATGAAGCATAAAATCCCCAGCTAAGAATGTGATGCTTTCCATCTTTAGCAGTAGCTTAATCAACATTTAGTCTGTGACTATCATCAGGTCTTTTAATACATATGGAGAAAAATGTATATGTTTTAGTACATGTGCACATCATTAAGGTCACCCAAACTCACTACACATACGCATACACATTCAGAGAATAAGTTCCTACTTCATAGGTTTCCTTTTAATTCCAAGTTATTTAAATGCTTTCCCCTCTTAATTGATGGTAAGGCATAGGAGAAGACTGGTGGACTTCTGCTTCTGTTAAATTCAAACATACCAGAGCAGAAAAGCCAAGAGTAGCAAATGAAAAGTAATACTGCATGAGTTCAGGCCTGATTCCATCCTACCACTTGCAGGAAACAATATTGCTGGCAAGTTAACATAGAAGCAAGAGGGCTGAAGGTTTCTCAATTGCAAGAAGAGATACAAGAACCTAGTGGGTTTTAAAGGAAAAACTACAGTCCAAAAAGATTCTCATATCAATTACATTGTTAGCTGAAAAATCAAGAGAAAAAGGTTTTCTGATCATGGGAACCCAAATTATGAGATGGAATTGACTTAATCTCCTATTTTAGGATTCAGAGTTGACTTAATCTCCCACCTCCACACTTGAATTCAGAAGAGCTCATCTAGTAGAGGAGTCAAAGTTGGTTGTTTTGATTGCCCTTTCTCTCTGAATCCTACCCTGTTGCTACGTATGTTGTTTAGAAGTTGGCAACTGCAAGAGAATTTGGAGAAATTTGCCATCCAGCTCCCTCTTGGGAAACCTATGCTAGACCCCAGTTCTTTTCATGGGCAAGAAAGTTCTGATCCAACTTTAAGGCTATAACCTTATTAAAGAGAACTGTCTGCATGAACTAGGAAGTACTGTAAAATTCAGAGTCACCAATCACAAGTCATCATCCCTGCCGCCTTTCAGGCACTTGTCACACCTACCGTGTTTCCCCGAAATTAAGACCCTGTCTTATATTTTTTTTTGCCACCCAAAAAGGCACCCGGTCTTATTTTCGGGGGATGTCATCCACTCACTAACCTATGTGTTAGGGGCATGTGTATGTTGGGTGGACGTGTAAAACTCAAGCTATGTCTTACTTTCAGGGGAGGTTGTATTTTCAGGGAAACAGGGTATATGGTATGGACTTTAGAGCTATACCTGAATTTAACCAAATAGATAGTCCATCACAATCTCCAACAGAATGGGCCGATAAATTACCTACCATTTGGACTAATGTTAAGCAATCATTACAGGATGCATCAAACACTTATAAAAAAATGGGTTTATAAAAAGAGTGAATCACCTGTACTACAAATTGGATCACTAATGTACTTATCCACTTAATATATAAAACACCACAGTATTGATAAAAAGTTTGGACCAAAATATATTGGTCCATTCCCAATAGAGAAGATTATAAACCCAGTAATTGTTAAGTTAAAGTTGCCTGCATATTTGGGTAAATTACATCCTTGGTTTCATGTCAGCCTCTTGAAACCAGTATTAACCTCCCGGATCCAAGATCCACCAATAGTAGCCCCATTAGATAGTGATACTGACCAATTCAAAATTGATGACATAATGTATTATTGTGTAATGAACGGACAGACACAATATTTAGTGCATTGGAAAGGATATACAGCTAATGAGGACTCATGGGTGAAAGAAAAAGATGAATGCATCTTGATTGATACGTAGATTTTTCCGTTCTAATCCAGAGAAAAGGAATAATAATATGATAATTTATTGATATTTGTTTTCCAATGTTTCAGATCATATCTTTGTAGAGGGGTCTGCCTGTTAGGTCCTGGATGGTCGCTCCAAGAAGATTACAGATGTTTAAATTCCTCTGCCACTTTTCTGTTCCCTTTTTCCTTTTCCATATGTTGATTTGTTTTTAAGGTGGAATATTACTTTAAGAACTTTCTGGGCATTGTTGTCACTTTTGCTTAAATTTCCTGTCCTCCCATCCAGTCCCTGACACCAACTTTACTGATTTCCAGCACATTGTTGTGTCTTGTGTTATGGCTACAGGTGATAAAGGAGTTTAGTACCAAACTGGACTTTGACTCTTCATTGGGTAGCTTGCCGGAATAGATCCTGACAATGATGCTGGAGGACAAGATAAATGAGATGCACAGAGGTGGATGTTTGGGCAAAGTGATGTTTTAACTTGAAACTGTAATCCCCAGAATAATTGCCGAGGGTTCTGCAACAGATGATTGGTGGCATTAACACATTCTGCAGGTTGGATTTACAATCCTTTGTACTTCATACTTTGTTTTCTATTTTGCCCTTGGGATGGAAGTGATTAGCTTATGGGACTGTGGGGAGCACCTGACTCTGATTTCCAGTTGGATCTTTAAAAGAAGCAAGTAAGGACTGACTTGAGCAATTTTATATTTTTAATGAGCACAATGGCAGATACAGAAATGGGGGAGGATATCTCTACTCCATTGCAATGTTGTAAAGCAATGGTGGATACATTAGCCAAAATGCACGAATTAAGCTTCAAAATCATGAATATTTTGGACAAATAAAAAAAAAATGAAGGAGATGAGGTTTTGGAAGAGTGAATTACATTGAGATGATTGGAAGAGCTGGTGATGGTAAAGTGGGAAATAGCTGAGAAAATGGTGCCTATTCAAACAAGAATACAAAAATCCATCTCACGAAGGAGACCAGAAAAGATCAACAGGGGCTACTTACAATTGGAACAAAGAGAGACTGTGGAGCCAGATGAGTCTGATAATAGAAAATATTGAAGTTGAAAAAATCGCCGAAGAAAAGCAAGGGAATCAGAAATGGAGCTATACTAAGGCATGCAGGAAAGAAGACGGAGGTAATGGAGGAGATACATACACGGAAGAAAACTAGAGACGATGGCTAGGACATAGAAGTTTTACTGAAGTAGCCTGAGGATATACAACTAATTGAAACTACTAGAGGAGCTAATAAGAAAGGTTTGTTGATAAAGACTATGATAGCTGACAGCTGTGACCAAGGGGGCCTTCACACAGGTTTGCCTGTTGCGCCAGTTGTGACCTTTCCTGGACCAGGGGGCGCTACACATGGTTGCTCATGTCCTTATCACCTCTCGGTTGGACTACTGCAACGCGCTCTACATGAGGCTGCCCTTGAAGAGCACCCGGAGACTTCAAC
>JANHGC010013998.1:0-11523 GCA_027560395.1 Boaedon fuliginosus | reverse complement strand
GCCGCCTCGAGTTTCCCCTTGGGGTGAAGAGAGGCGGGGTATAAATCTAATAAATAAATAAACAGCTAAGACACTGTGCAGAACCCTCAAATTGCCAAGTCTCTGGCAGAGAACCCAAGATTTAGGCAGACACAGACAACCCATAATGATGAGAAGGGAATTGTCTCTTCTGTTTGCCTGTCTCTGTCTCTCTCTGTGTCTCTCTCTGTCTCTATTTCTCTCTCTCTCTCTCTCTCTCTCTGTATCCTTGATCTTCAATCATTACTTAATGATCGGTAATTACCGTTATCTTACAGACTCTTCTACTGATTCTCTCGTTCTGTGCAACAAAAAATATCTTTCAAAGAGAGGGCTCTTCCTCTTCTCCAATGATACGCGGCTTTTTCTACATGGGGGAAAAAACTTCTAGGACAGAACAGCTTGTAAGACGAAGCAATTTCACCGAAAAGGTATTGCTCTGGGCAAGATCCCCATTAATTTGGTGATGTATTTCTCCACTCATTGCAATTATTTATACACTGAAGGAAAGTACAGATGAAAAGGTTACATTAAGTAATAAGCTCTCGATAGTTTATATTAAGGAAAACAGCCTTTAAAAGTGGCACGCATTAGGAGAAATCCAGAAGTGCCTATGACTTGCAGGCAAATTCGAAGTGTGGAGAATATTAAACCTTTAGAAATAAGTCCCCATATTCTGAGAGCTTGTTTGTTTATTTATTTATTTTATTCGATTTATACCCCGCCTCTCTTCCCTGATCAAGGGGAACTCAAGGCGGCTTGCAAGGGTTAAAATACAATACAATGAAACGTTTTTAAAACAGTTTTATAATAATGAAAAATAAAATAAAATCAACAATCTCACTCAATCACCAGTCATATAGCAATCACCCTTCAGGGGTCATTAATTCCACGCCTGATGACAGAGCCAGTGGCTCTGCGGAAGGCCAACAGACTAGGAATGGTTTGGATCTCCACCAGTTCCAGAGGGCCGGTGCCACCACAGAGAAGGCCTTTGACCGGGGACCTGCCCTTTAGCTGACGGGACCCATAACAGGCCGACTCTGTGGAATCTAACTGGGCGCTGGGAAGCATGAGGTAGCAGAAGATGGTAGCCAGCCAAAGGTACCCAGCTCCTAAGCCATGGAGGGTTTTGAAAGTTATCTCTAGCACCTTAAATTGCACCCGGAAGACTATTGGAAGCCAGTGCAGCTCACAGAGGAGTGGTGTTATATGGGTGCACCAAGGTACACCCAACTGGGTGTCACCTCCCAGCCAGGCAAAACTAGCCAGGAGGGGCACGGGTCCAATAAACAGGTGGTGGCACTCATTGCACCCACGACCTTGTCCACATCATCAGTGGCCACAGGAACAAACTCCTCCCAGATAGTAGGCCTAAGACTTGCCCCAATCACCTTCTCAATTTTGTCCGACAGAAATTGGGCAAACTCCTCAATTCTACCCTGTAAGGGTTCCTCAATCTCCCCTGGTTTCAAGAGAGATTGAGTCACCCTAAACAGAGCGGCTGGGCAACAGTCTGCGGACACAATAAGAGTGGTAAAGTAGAAACGCTTTGCCGCTTTTATCGCCACTAAATATGTTCCAGTGAGGACTCTTAATAGTATTTGGTCAGATTCAGCTTTCTCGGATCTCCAGCGGTGCTCTGCCACTTCATCCCCCAGAGCTCTTCAGTAAACCAAGGAGCCTTCCGAGATTTACAGACAGTGAGAGGTCGCAAAGGCACAACCCGATCTAAGGACTCAGCCGCGGCACTATTCCAAGCCGTACCAGGGCCTCAGTTGAGCTGTGGGCAAGGGAATCAGGAATCTCCCCAAGCTTCCTCTGAAACCCAATTGGGTCCATTAGGCACCTGGGGCATAACCACCTAGTTGGTCCCGCCTCTCTTCGTTGGGGGATGGTTGTCAGGAAATCCAATGTCAAAAGAGAGTGATCTGACCATGACAAGGGTTGAATTGACTAAATCCCCCAATTCCTGATCACTTGCATATGCACTCACTTCCCCCAACACACACAGACACACATCAAAGAAGAAGAGTTTTGCTCTCAGTCAAACAAGGTATTGTCAGAATTGGAATCTTGCAGAAGTAGCTCTGTTGTTCCCATTTCGTGTCTGAGCCTGGTGCTGAGGCCGATGAAGGATGCCAGACACGAGATGCAGGTTTTGATTTCCTTTTTATTGAAGTGCTCCAAGGAAAAGGAGTACTGGCCAAAATGCCAAGAACCAAGAACAAAGGATTAAGAGAGCTATATACATACGTTTTCACTAATGTAAAAGGCTGGACAAAGCGGGCTAATAAAAAATATAATCTAATAAACATTTTACTAATGATCTAACAATTTGTTCTATTTGTCTCCTTTCAGGTCTTATGGTGAGTTGTCCATAGTGAGTTTTCCCACAGCCAGTTGGCTATGATGAGTTGGCCTGCATCGAGTTGGTTGTGAAAAGTTGTTCCAGTCCAAGCTCAGTGATTCATCCAGTGATGGTGTTTTGCAAAAGAAGAAAGCCACCCTTGTGGGCTGGGCCTCTGTCTTAATCAGCTGGTATTTGGGAGAATGCAGGCCTCTCCTGGCTCTTGCTAGGCTTTCGGAAATAGGAGTAGCACTTAGACTTACATATTGCTTCACAGTGGTTTTACAGCCTTCTCTAAGAAGTTTACAGAGTCAGCGTATTGCCCCCAACAATCTGGGTCCTCAATCATTCCCCTACATGCATGGGCAGCAGCTGTGAGACAAGCTTCCCAAAACCTTTGCTTTACTCCCTCCCTCCACATTTTCTATAAAGTATCAGTTTAATTCTCTAATTTTAATTTTAGATCAGGTATAATCTATCATAACTGACATGAACAACACTGTGAGAGAAGAACTTTACAAAGCATTAAATGATCTCCTAGAGAAGCCATTTAAAGATTTTAAATGGCGGCTAATGTATATTGACCACAATGAAAAGCCAAACATTCCTAAAGCTTCTTTGGAGAAAGCTAATCAGCAAGAAGTTGTAGATCTCCTCATTCAGTATTATGGAGAAGACGCTCCAGAGGTGTGCATTCATGTCCTTCAAAAAAGCAATATAAATGATGTTGCTAGAAAACTTGAGGAAACTTTACAGAAAGGTAAGAAAATCCAACATATTACAGAAAAGTTCTCTCATGTAAGAACAACTAGAAATAAACACCAATTGTGATTTGGGGAGTTGTCTCCGCTGACTTATGTTCAACTAATTCATTGATGTTAACTAGGATTGGCAGTGGCTCCCTGGAATTTCAGAGAGCAGCTTTCCTTCTAGTCCATCTGCTCTGTCACTCAATTTGACACTTTCCTATCACTGTAAAAGGAAAGAAAGGAAAGAAAAGAAAAAAGAAAAAAGTTAAGCCAACCAAACAGTTCATTGATCTAAATTTAAAGGAGATACTTAAAGCTTTTTTTTATTTATCATTTTTTAAAAACTTTTCCTCCCCTTAAAAAGATGGACTTGGGATGGTGTACAAGTAAAAAATATTAAAATATATACATTTGACAAATAAAATACACAATTTAAGAAGGAAAGAATGGATTAAAAATGAATGTGAAAAATTAATTTAAAAGCAGGGAGATGACTTTCAGGGTGCTAACTACCTCTATAGTGGTGTGCTCTTCTGTGTGTCCCAAGGAAGGCCGAAGCTGCTCTCACCCCCCACCTGGAGCCTCCTAGCTAAATTTTTGCAGCTGGGATTGCCTCTGCCCACGCTCAGCTGGCTGCCACTCTGGTTGTTCCAGTTGCAGTTGCTTTGGCAAGTTTGAGCCCACTGCTCCCTGACCCTCATCTCTAATAACTCCTGGGCTAACTGCCCTATCTTCCCTAGAGGTGCCAGGGACCAACTCCTCCTCCTCCTCCAAACTATCATCCAGAGAAGAGACTGGAGGCACGTCCGTTGCAGAAACTCATGCAGCAAAAGTGTTACATGTACTGTTCTTTGGGCTTGGGGGCCATATTTTGTACCAGTGAAGCAGCTAACCCTTTCAAGGGTAGCCCCATGTAGAGCGCATTGCAAAATTCAAATGGGAGATGACTATACGTGGCATAACTGCCTGAATAGAGATCCTCCCTATCCAAGGAAAGGGCATAACTAGTGCATAACACACAGTTGAAAAAAAGTCCACCTTGTTGCAATATATTCTTTGAACAGCAATTGGGGTATAGGAGGATCCCCAGATGATGTATGATTTCTCTCTGAAATTTCTGTTGGAAGTGCAACCCTATCAAAAACTAAAGACGCTAAACTCCTGGATGCAGAGCGGCCCAGCCATAGCCACTCTGCTTTACCAAGGTTCAGTTGAAGTCTGTTGTTCCCCATTCAGGCCTTCTCAGCCTCCAGGCACCCAAGAGAGAACATCCACATCATCACTCACTTCACCTGGGATGGAGATGTATAACTGGGTATCTTCCCCATACTGATGATAGCTCATCCCATAGTAATGCATGACCACACCAGTGGTTTTATATTGATATTATCAGGTACCAGAGAAAGCACCGAGCCCTACTACACCCCACAAAGGAGGGCTGTGCGGTGACCTCTCACACTCTATCAACACTGAAAGAGAACTCTGCCACTGACCCACAACTCCCTAGGTCAGCCCAAAAGGATACCATGGTATCAAAAGCAGCCAAAAGGTCAAGAAAACCAAGGATGGCTACAGCACATGATCCATCTCTGTCCCATCAATGCCATCCATGAGTGCAACCAATGCTGTTTTTGTCTCATATCTGGGGTTGAAATCTGAATGAAAAAGATAGAATAATCTGTTTGCTCCAGGATCTTCTGAGTTCGCAGTGCCATCACCTTCTTAAGCATCTTCCCTAAGAAGGAAAGTTGGAAGACTGGATGGAAAGTATCCAATGAAGGAGAAATTTTGTAGCTAAGATTTGAAATGTGGAATCCTTGGTGTTCTTTAAGCTTGTTTTCTTGGAAATCATCATCACATCATCAGTACTAGTCAGAACAGTGTCCAGAACAGTGGGATCTACAAATGAGTTTATGAAGCGGGAGACACATCAGAACATCTTTAAAAGGAGCCGCTCTGTTCATCAGGGATGAATTCACCATCACTTCCACTCATTAATTGCTGGCGACATAGCAATCAAATGGGTCCAGCCTCCCTGCAGAAGGGGTAGCATAAAAACGCCCTGAAGGTTACCAGAGCATGAGCTGACTATGATTTAGTCCATTCATGTTTCCTGCAATATTAGAATATCTTACAGATGATGATGCTTTGTTGCTGCTAAGAAAGAGAACAGGGTATGTAATGTTGTTTGGAGCCAGAGAACAAAATCGAAGAAGGACGGCATTTGCAGTTACTACAATTGTTGGATGGGCAGACACAAAAACAGCCAGGGAAGTGATTGAAGCCTCGGAAACAAGTTCTTTGTCAGTCAATAGGAGTGCTGATTTACCACCAGCTTTTCAAGAACTTAGGAGGCAAGGGGTTGGCAGCATAAGCAAACAACAATCCACCAGTTGTTTGGCACCTGTGGCTTAGTGTCTTAGAAATGAGGGGAATGGTTTAAGAGCAGGTCTTCTTCCAAGAAGAAATGTATAGAAATGTATAACAACTGTTAGATAAGAAATCTAATATACATTGTGAATGTAGACATCCATAATGACTATATAGCCCATGTAATTACCTATTTTTATTATTTGTATTTCATTAATTCAGCCCATTTTCAGTTGCAGATGTTGATGCCCACAAACTGCCAGATTCATCCGGTAAGGCAAAAAACATTCAAAAGGTCACCAAATTATGTTTAAAGCTAATACAGGGAAGGGAAGGGAAGATAATTAATGTCTGAATTATTGCATTGCATCAATTTTTAACATGAGAAAAGGGATCAAAATGCAATTTTCCATAAGTAGAATACTACAATACTCAATTTGGATATAACAGTGACAAAGGCTGTGTCTAAAAGAGTTATGCCTAATCAATTAATATATCTGAAAATGATGCTAATAATATATTATCATTTTTAGATATATTTCCTTACCTAAAAGTCTGTTGAAGGTGATCCCATCCAAGTAACTAAGAATGACGTACAGGAATATTCTAAAAAACCCGAGGAGGAGGAGGAGGAGGAATCGTCTAATGATATAATTCAAAATTTTGGAAACCCCAAACCCATCTTTAAATAACAATTGCACATTTTTCAAACATATTAGAATTGAAGAAGCCCATATTTGCCCATATTTCAGTCTTTTTGTGAATAAAAAGCAATCCACACAAAATATATATTATGCTGGTATTAAATTCATTCTGAGAGTATTTACTATATTCCAAGGGGATAAGGTTTAAAAACCTCTGTCTATCAATGTCCAAAGAAACATCTTTAAATATTGGTGTTTAATGCAATTATTACAGAAATATGTGGAAAAAAAAGAATGAAATAGTTAATTAATTATAATTATTTAATATATTGGTAAACAAACATTTGCTTATTGAAATCAGTTTGTTTTTTGATTAATTAATAGAGTGTTCTGCAATTCCTGTAAACACATTAATCCAGATGGTGGTAGAGGGGGGCTTCAAGGAGAACATCCAGCAACAAAATGCCCAATTGAGTGTCTTTTGCAGGCCTTATTTTTGAAACATTTAATTTGATATTTTTTCTTGCTTTAGATTACAGAAGCCATGTTAAAAAAATATTTCAAATAATTGAAGATCCTAATTCTATTCCTGGGGAATATGTGCCCCTGAATCAGAGATACTCAAAGCTAATCATCCTAGATGGTCAACGGTCTCAGCAGGAAAAAGAACATGAAATTCTGGCAACAGGAAGGAAACATATTGAAATCATCAGCAAGAGAGCTGAGTCTTCAACCAGCACTGAAACATTATTTAACCCTGATAAATATGGATTCATTCCACAAACTGTTGTTTTGCAAGGAGCTGCAGGAATTGGAAAAACCACAATGGCCAAAAAAATCATGTTGGATTGGGCTTCTCAACAACTTTACCATGATCAATTTAATTATGTTTTCTATATTTATTGTAGAGAGATGAATCTCCATGCAGAACCAGAAAAGAGTAGCATTGCAGAAATAATTTCAAAACAGTGGCCCAAGTATCATTTAGTGAAAAATGTCATTCGAAACATACTGAAGAATGAAGAGAAGATTCTGTTCATAATTGATGGGTTTGATGAATTAAGGTATTCCTTTGATCAGCCCGAAGATTCCTTTTGCTTTGATCCCTGGCAGAAGGAACCAATAAGAATTATTTTGAGAAGTTTATTCCAAAAAAAGCTGCTTCCTGAATCCTCTCTTATAATCACAACAAGACCTACTGCTTTGGAGACACTCCGTCAATGTTTAGAACATCCACGTTTTTTTCAGATATTGGGGTTTTCTAGAAAGGAACGAGAAGAATATTTCAACAAATTTTTTGAAAATAAAGATCAAGCAACTCAAGCTTTCAGATTTGTGAAACAAAATGATACACTTTTTACAATGTGTGTCATTCCCCTTGTGAGCTGGATCATCTGCACAGTGATGAAACAAGAGATTGAGAAAGGTATAGATCTTCAGAAGACATCATGCACTCTCACTGCAGTCTATATGCTGTATCTCTCCAGTTTATTAAAATTTCACCACAAAGAATGCAAACAGCATGTCCAAAGAAAGTTGAAAAGCTTCTGCTCTTTGGCTGCAGAAGGCATCTGGAAAAAGAAAATATTGTTTATGGAAGAAGAAGTCAAGAAGCACAGTTTGGATCAGGATGACTTCTCCCCCCTCTTTCTCAATCAGAACATCTTCAAAAGGGACATTCACTGTATTCAAACCTTCAGCTTCATTCACTTAAGCTTCCAGGAATTTTTTGCTTCCTTGTTTTATATTCTGGGAGGAGAAGAAGGGCAGCATTCTGAAAACCCGAATAGAGATTTGCCGACACTTTTACATAGACATAGTACATATTTTAGGTCTGATTTTGCAGTAGGATTTTGCTTCCTCTTTGGTTTTCTAAATGAAGAAAATAGAATGAGAGAGTTGAAAAAAGAATTTGGATGGGAAATTTCTTGTCAAAATAAAGAGTTATTATTAGACTGGGTGAAAAATAACATTGACAGAAGAATGCATGGGGTGGAATTTGGGCCAATCATCAGGACCGACCTAGATTATCCTGGAGAATATATATTCAAGTTCTTTCATAAAGGTTTATATTTCCGTTTGGAAAGAGAAATACTGCATTATTTATATGAGACACAAGATGAGAATTTTGTAAAAAATGGACTATGTGCTATTACCAAAATAGAGAATCCCTGCAACTCAGATATGGAATTGATGATCCTGACCTTTTGCTTACAACATTGCCAGAATTTGGAGAATCTCTTTGTTCGAAGCACTATACCTCATGATGAAGAGAGATCTTTTCTAAAATATGGGTAATTGTTTTAAAACGTTTATAACAGTTAATTGAATTGAATTGAATTCAGTTTATTTAATTGAATTCAGTTTATAATCATGCCACCAATATTCTCCAAAATGTAATAATAGGTAAAATAAATCTTTTTAGAATATGCATAAATACCTTTCAATGGTTAGATTAGGGAGGTGTCTCAATCCTTATATATCCTTTTAAAACAGTATATTTATTTACTTATTTATTTAGATTTATACCCTGCCTCTCCTCCCTGGTCAAGGGGAACTTGAAGCAGCTATAATAATATATTATGCTCTCTGCCAAAATGTGTTCCCTCATTAACTGAATTGGGCTTCATCTGCTCAGACTCATTGCCCAGAAGTTCTCACGTGTTCTTTTTGTACTACTATATTCCCAATTCTGCAAAAAAAAGTACATTTACTTCTGGTTACTTTACAAATGGACTGGAAGCCAGTACAGGAACTAGAAACACTGAATTCAAAGTCTGAGAGCAAAAATGTCTTTCTCCTTTAGGCAATTTGATGAAAGACATACGGAAGATTTCTTTAAATCATTGACAAAGCTGAGAAACCTAAGAATCCTGAGGTAAGAAATTGCTTGCATTTTAAAACCAATGTTATTGATAAAGAAATCAATACATAATATTAGATGTTTGCATATTACTGTAAATATTATTGCTATAGCCTTTTATTATCCATCTTTTATGGTCAACAATAGAGGCGACTTCTCAGGGGGTTCCTGCAGCCTGGGATGGAACTAGGTGTTAACTGGCATTGAGAGACAAGGAAAGATAGTTCGGAAAACGTAAGGAAGGATGCACTGTTATCACTGGGATTTCTTGAAGAGAGGCAGGATATAGTATGGCAGGGCTTCCTCTGGAATGAGAAAAGGGAGATAGAGGTCTCCCCCTCTTCAGTTGGGGTTTTGTGAGAGAAGGTCATTTGGAGAACATCAAGCTTAAAAATGGAAAAGCATCTGAAGGTGACATGACTATAATACAACTTTTAAAATGAAGTTCAGAATGATGGTCCCCTGTATTGGCTTCCTATTTACTATATGTAAATAGATTAGTATATCAATGGAGTGGTAATTTAACTACCCCAATCTTTAAATGGAAGACATGTCCAATCCATCACATTACCATCCAATTAAGTATAATAAGCAAATGATGAATATTTCTTTGTGTAGCTAATGGACTGGATAGTCTAAACCAGCTTGTAGCGATGGGCATCTGATTCTTTAATGTGCCAGACTTGACTTCAAAGTTGCTATGGACCTGCTGGTCATATCCTCTGATGTGGAATATGGGGAGGAGCTGAAGTTAAGGGCAATAGAAACAATTATCTTGGCTTCGATAATTCTAGTAGTAGTAGCGTCAATGAGTACACTCTGGTTTAGTCAGTTCCAGCAAGCCCCCAGGATGCCTTGCCTGCACTGGTAACAGATCCTAAGAGAGCAGAATTTGGTAGATCTGAGAAATATGGCAGGAACAAAGTCAACCTGCAACAGAATCAATGCTGAGAAGGAAACATCTACAGCTGCACATTGGGTGGAATATCAGTATGGTTGATTTATTAGCCTTACTCTCTGAAAGCAAATTCTGAGAACAACTTTTAAGTCCCAGGTCTCTCAAGATTCTCATCGCTCGTCTTTTCTCCTTACATCTCTTACTTCTAATTGGATTCCTCATCTCATCCTGTGCCAAGTTTGTAAGATATCTTGATAATTGCCATCATATGATATTGGACAAAAACATTTCTCAAAATTCTGACTGAGCTTGCATGTAACTTCTTGCTATCTTGTTGGTTGCCAAATGTTACTAAACCGTATATTTCTTCAATATACCGAATACTAGGATTCAATATGTTAAAAGCTACAAGAATTCTCCACTGGATCCCAGATGGGTCCGGTGACATCATTTGGGCTCCGCCCCTCTGTCAGGCAAGACACAGTTTTAAGGGGTGGAGCCCCCTTGCATATTCCAGAATAGTCTTGCCTCCTGAAGGCTAAGACACGGTTTCGATTCTCTCCCGATCTTCAAAACCTCTCTCTTTTCCCATTTTTATAGGGATTAGATTCCAAAATATTTTCATTTCCAGGCTCAGTTCCTGACCTGAGGCGGTGCTGGGACCGCCTTCTCACCCCACCTTGATCTGCTTTCTTGGTGGCGGCGGCTCCTTCGGCGGAATTCGTGAGTTTAAAAATAAATAAATAAATAAATAATTATCGATCGCGCTGGATGCGTGGCGGCCGTTGCGGCCGCGAGGGGGGGGGCAGATCGCGGCGGCCGTTGCGATTCCCCTCGCTCCCTTCCGCCCGGTACCGCTGGCAGCCTACTTCTCCTCAGCCGGGCTCGCCTCAGAAGACGCCATTTTCGGGGCCTTTTTTCCCACATGGGAGCTGGAAGCCACAATTGATTGGCGGGCGGCCATTTTGTGTGCGGCTGCCATTTTGGTGGCCTCACACTCCGATCGCGCTCGGAGGGCTGAGGAGAGGTTTTTTCCGTCGAGAGAGGTATTTGGCTGCCGCGGGCCTGCGCGAAGGCCCGCTAGGTCCCCTTATCCCGGCGGCGTGCCCTGGGCCCTGGGGGACCACCTGCAGGAGCAGACAGCTCCTCCTTGCCTCCAACGGCCCAACGCCTGAGCTGCAGCGGCTGGTTGGACGGCCTCCTCGCTTGCTACGAGGGCCTGAAGGCCTCAAGGTTACGGTTCTTGTGATCCTCTGAGCCTTTTTCCTTCCCAGTTTCCAGGGTTGTACGGGGTTAAGGGGCCCCCAGGGACCACACACCCCTGAGCCTTGCAATTCTCTTCCCTGCAAGGGGGAGGGATTGCTGGACTGCCTTACCACAGGCATTCAGGCATCTGGGCCTGGGAGGGGAAGGGGAGGCCTTGGTTTTCCTTTCTGGATCTAACCTCCTTGTCTGTTGCAGGGCGATGGACAGATCCCAGCAGGACCAGGCGCCCCAGTCGTCTGGAACGATGGTCACCTTGTCTTTGGAAGACCTGGATTCCAGGATCCAGACGCTGCTCAAGGCAGGCTTGGCTGAAACCCCAGCTTCTAAAGGGAAGAGACGCCTCAAACGTCACAGTGCCTCTGCGC